>MVJL01002696.1:0-23901 GCA_002156465.1 Macrocentrus cingulum | reverse complement strand
GGGGGGGGGGGGGGGGGGGGGGGGATCGACGTCTTCCCATATTTTTTCGAAAATTTATTTCAAATTAACTGACTGACGGTCTCTTAACCCCGCAGACTATTATGAACTCACGTAGGGAAAGAAATATTACTTATATATCAAGAACACATTTCATTCATTAAAAAAAAAATTTTCTATAATTTTAGCGCAGTAATTATTTGCGCAGTTATTTTGCTACTTATGATTGGATCAAGGTCGAATTCGGCAAAGACGCAGAGTCTCTTGATTTTACAAACAAAAAAAATTTCCAAAAAGTCAATAAAAATTTGAAAACGTAGTTATTATTTATCCCTTCAAGATGCAGAACTTCTCACAAAAAAAAAAATACATTATTAATATAAATGTAAGCAATGGCTGTATTTTTTGTTCATATTACGTGACTCACTGTATAATTTCTCACTAATAACTTCAATATTTTATCAGCAAGTATTTCGTAGTTTCCATTAACATATATGAGCATATCACTGAATGCAACTTACAATTATATCGCATCTATATACACGGTCACTCTGCGAGACCTTGAATTTTTATGCCATGCGCAAATGTATCTTTCTTTATGCAATATCTTATTTTTAGTGATTGTATAGCACGCAAAAAAACCATTTATTCGCACGTCTACAGATATACGCAGTCATTTATTTGAATTTCCATTTTATTTAAGTACAATCATGGCAAAAGCGTTGAGAAAATTAATTGTACAGAGGGACTAGTCTTGACGTATTGATAATTTATCATTCTGTCGATGATTAAAACAACTCCGATCGTTCTTTAATGTCTTTAATAATATACTGCAATTTCACGATTACGGTTATTACTCAGAAACGGATTATTCGGATTTATACTAGGCGGTGGCGTCGCTGGATTGTCGTTTATCACAGGAGGAATATCGTTTTCCGATGGTTTAACAGGAACTTCTTCAATTTCGATTGTGTTCATTTCGGGTTTTTGACAGGCCAGTGCACCACAACGATTCCGGCAACACTTTCTCGACCCCGGACAGTCGGCATCGTTGCTGCACGTTGGTGAACATACCCAGCGTCCGGTCGGTACAGCAGGGCAAGATCCAGGTTTATCTGAAAATTCAATAAATGTTACGATAACTCAGTAAATAAGCTAGATAATAAAAAATTTCATATAAGTGAAATGATAGAGAATTTAATTTACTACAAAAAATATAGAATAAATTTGTCTGATATTTTGCTTTATTTCTGAGATATTCTAAAAAACTAAGAATTT
The DNA here is from genome assembly GCA_002156465.1 of Macrocentrus cingulum. Taxonomy (NCBI): domain Eukaryota; kingdom Metazoa; phylum Arthropoda; class Insecta; order Hymenoptera; family Braconidae; genus Macrocentrus; species Macrocentrus cingulum. The sequence goes on along the minus strand of MVJL01002696.1, from coordinate 22,626 downwards.
AAAAAAATTCAAAATTCTCAGAAACTAAGCGAGATATGAAAAAAATTTTATTCTACATTTTTTGTAGGGAATTTTATTTTAAATCTTTTAACTCTCATGATATTTTTTGTTATCTTGCTTAGTTACTGAGTTATCACTAAAAACTAATCAACAGTACTCAGTAGTTGTGCGAGTTTTCAATAAAAATTGACATTAAATTACATTTTAAACAATAAAATAAAAATAATTAAATATATTTCAATAAAAATATTAAAATTTACTTCAATTTAAATATTTATATTGTGATAATGTATTAAAAACAAATTAAAAAATACATGTAGTGAATTTACCTATCAGTTTTATAACGAAAAAAAATTGTAAACAACGAAAAATAAAAATTGTAAAAACCTAGAAAGTTGAAATAATGTTCAATCATCTTAAAAAAACCTATAGATAATATTTATACTTAAAAATAATTTTAAAAAACAAGATTTGCCTCAAAAAAAAATTTCTTTTCCCCCGAGGAATTTTATGAAATTTAACTTACCAGGCTGTTGATTTGGCCGCATAGTCACAGGTCTAGAGCAAAAAGATCCGCCACAAGTTGTAGGACAACATTTGGCAATGCCCTGACAATGTGCATCAACAAAACACGCTCTTTTGCAAAATTGCAGTGGCAACGGCGGTGGACAAGATCCGGATTTTTCGCGATAATAGTCAAAGTTATTTTGCGATGACACTAGGACAATCATCGGTAGAATGACGATCAACAGTCGCGTGGTCACTTTTTCCATCTTGCGCACGTTTTCTCATGGCAGTTGCGACGAGTTCTTGGCTTTATATGTATGTACACTATCCCCGCCAGCAAATCCTGCTCGTGTGTGACGCATGCCAAAAAGATCGGAAGCGGATGATGGTCGTTGTGGTCAAGTTTTTTTGTATGCACTAATGAAATAAATGTGTGATTGTAAAGGCATTCCAGAATTAAACTTGGCCTTGACATTTGTCATGTGCTATTTAGCATATTTGTTAGAAATAGAAAACATTTTTTCATCTTCAGAAATGAGAAGGCAAAAAATACGTAGAGTTTATAAGTTTATTTTTTTTTTCTCAAATAAATACGTCGAACACGTGTTTTGCGTGGAGAACATCTAGAAAAATGTATGAAACACGAGATACAAATAATTTTTATATCGAGTCACTATTATATGTTATTGGAGAACATCTAGAAAAATGTATGAAACACGAGATACAAATAATTTTTATATCGAGTCACTATTATATGTTATAATGTATTTAGAATACGTTTTAGGAACATTTGGTGTAGTCAAAAAAAAATTTTTTGATTTTTTCGTCAACATTTTTCAAGCAAAACTTGAAATTATAATGTATTTAGAATACGTTTTAGGAACATTTGGTGTAGTCAAAAAAAAATTTTTTGATTTTTTCGTCAACATTTTTCAAGCAAAACTTGAAAATTTGCCATTTTTGTAATTTCTTTTTTTTTTCATTTTTAGCGATAACTCGATAAATAAGCGAGATAACGAAAAATATTATTGAAGTTAAAAGATTGAGGATAAAATTCCCTACAAAAAATGTAAAATACATTTTTTTCGTATCTCATTTAGTTTCTGAGAAATTTGAATTTTTGAAAATTCTTATTTTTTAGAATATTTCGAAAACAAAGCGAAATATGGAAAAATTGTATTCTACATTTTTTGTAGGAAATTAAATTTCCTATTATTTTACTGGTACAATTTTTTTCGTTATCTCGCTTATTTACTGAGTTATTGAAATATTAATAAAAAATATATACATTTATAAGTCTTTTTGACATTTATTTGAATATCGTCGTGATTTTTTTTTTCAATTTTTTTTAACGATAACTCGATAAATAATCAAGATAATAAAAAATATTATCACGGTTAAACGATTTGTGATTAAATTTTCCACGAAAAAAAACGTCAAATAAATTTTTTTGTATCTACGTTAATTTTTGAAAATTCATATTTTTCAAAATATCTCGAAAATAAAGCAATATACGAAAAAATGTATTCCACATTTTTTGTAGATAATTAAATTTCCTATTATTTAACTCTAGTAACATTTTTTGCTATCTCGCTTATTTACCGAGTTTTCGTAATATTAACACAAAAAAAAATATATATTATACGTTCTTTTCGCATTAGTGACGCGATATATAAATACATATTGAGTCAAATCGATGTCAAACATCATTGGTATGAATTGACATCACTCATTCTTAACATATTACTTAATACAATAAATAGTTTCACCCCGCGGAAATGACGTTCCGCAATTTATCAAGAAAATTTCTTAGGAAAATTTACTCTGATTTTTTTTGCTTAATTAACTACTCAAGAGAGGCCAAAGAACTCTAATATATAGAAAATATATATTTTAATTTGATTTCTAAACAGATTTGACTGTATCAAAATTTTATCTGGCAATTCTATGAAGAAAAAAAATTTTTTTTTCCAAAATTTTCGCTTAGAAACAGTTAGTCTATTGGTCAGATATTTGGTACAACAATTATTAACCTATTAATAATTTGTTTAACCTAAGGCACTTCGATTTTTTAACGAAAAAAAATTCTTAGTCGATAGTAAACCGGATGAATGATTGTTTATCCTCCTGGAGAGTAATTATTTTTTGGCAGGAGCTGAAAAATAGAAAAAAAAAACGAGTAATTACATTATATTATCTCTGGATGATGTCATTGTGCGTGAACTCGGTCAGTTCCATGAACTCAACGGAGGCTTTCAGTCGATGTGGAAAGTCCAATGAATGAATAAACGACTAGTATGTAAATATTCAATAAGCTATACCGTTTGAACAAATGATTTCAAGACACCTACACAAACACATAATTTTTCCCCGGAATTAATATCCTCTTTTACGCCCACACACAAAACAAATATTTTTTCAAGGAGACGAGAATATCTTATTCAATTTCAATAAGAAGTATATTTCCGCTCAAATGGGGAAATTAACTTTTTTGTTTAAAACTTTTTTTTTTCCTATCAATTGTTCGAATAATTTGATAAATATAGCAAAAAAACAGCAAAATTGCATTTTTAAATCGCGATAAATTTTAAAATATAAATTTTAGAAAAAAAGTATCAAACAAAAAAAATCAAGAATTTAATTCTGAAAAATAAAGATCTTTACATTTTTTATCGTAAAACGTACGGTTCACGAATAATCAACAATACTAAATGTCTTTTACTGTATTGTATATAAAAAAAACGTAAGTTTGCATTTTCAAATTGTGATAACTTTTAGAAGATAAATTTTAGAAAAAAAAGTTTTAAATAAAAAATTAAGTAAATTAAATGATAAACAAAAAAGATTTCTACAGTTTTTATTGTAAAGATATTTGTTTTTGAGATATTTGAGAAAAAGTAAAATATTTTGATACTGACCTCGCGGTGGGACTGGTGGCGCAGGCAGTTTTTTCAGGATAGTCCCAACGACTTTGGGCTCCTGCTCGCACGGTTGAATATTCATGTAGTCAGGCAGTCGGGTGGGTGCATCAACGACATCAAACTCGGAAATATCCTGCGCGTGATGCGACTTGCAATGAGTTTGTTGCTGTGCATCTTCCGAGATTTTCGACTCGTCGTTCAACGTGTCCGAGTCACTATTAAGTATTTTCCGAGCGTCAGGAGTGAGTTCGGCCTCGCCGGCATCACTGGAAATACCCGAGTCCTTGGTAGAAGCTGGCGAATCGCTGGCAGGAATATTCACTGGAGTAATATTAATGTAATCAAGTGGAACGTGGGTAGGTGGCGATGGCGGAGGTGATGGCACAGACAGCTGGTTAATTTCCTTGATCTCCTTCGGGCGATTGACGGCGTCATCGCAGTGATTCTGCTCCTCAGGGATGCTCGGTGACGACGGATAAATTGGCGCCTCACAGGGCGAACTGGGAGTCTTTGGTTCAATAGCTGTTCTATCGGGATTAAACGCTGCAAAAAAAATCCGCCGTCAATACTTATCGTTTATTTAATCATTCAATCACATAAAAGACTCGTTTACTGTAAAAAATATTAAATTTTCGAGATGATTACTTCCGAAAAAAGAGTAAAGTTTGTAGTATTCTGTCATTGAGCGCCGAATTTTTCAAAACGGATTGACTGTAAAAAAAAAAGTTTTAAACAAAAAATGTTGGAAATTTAATAATCTTTAATTTTTATAATAGGTATTTTTACCGGCCGAGCAATAGTTAACTAGTTTAATCGAAATACAAACAAAAAAATGTGATTGTAAAATTGAAAAAATGCAATAACTCGATAAATTTTGATTTTAGAAGAAAAAGTTTGAAATAAAAAAGAAATTTAATTTAATTTCCTACAAAAAAGATCTCTACATTTTTTTCGATAAAACGTCCGATTTACGCAATTTTTAATATAACACCTCAATAACACAAACTTTTTTACCATAAACTCGCATTTTTTTCACAAAATCCACTCTTTCCACTGTGTAATCATCTTAAAAATTCAATATCTGTTTTTCCTCACTCAAAATACCAGAAAAATAACCACATAATGACATTCAAATGTACAACTCACCGTGAATTGGTAAGCCGGAGACGGGAAAAGCGATATAATACTCATTGCCTTGAGCAGGCGGATGTGGTCCGTGAGCCGAAGATCGTGGTGATGGGGTGTAACGCATGGGGGAATATCTGCCAGTAAATGGTTTGGGCGTCGGTGGAATTTCGTAGGTCATCATGCCACTTTTGTCGTCCCTCAAATTGCGCAGCTGTTGCAAAAAAAAAAAAACAAATAACTGCCATTGAACGACGAATAAAAATAACGTGGACTTACTCTGCGATCCTCAGTGTCCGAGTGGGTGCCACTGTCGCCCAAACTCGTGCCGCTGCAGCCGCTAATAATGCTCATACGGCCGGAGGACGAGGAGCTCGAGGTGCTGTGAAAGCTGAGGCTGCTGATGGGCCGGCGATCGCTCAGTCCATTGGATTTTTCAGTCTTGTTACCAGCCGGAATAGTCTCATCATCGTGATGGGTCATCACAGACTCCTTCAAGTCCTTTTTACCCTTTGTAAAGAATTTTTTAATCCTATCAAAAGGCGTGGGGGCCTTCATCTCCTCCTTCAACTTCCTCTGTATCCTCTCGTACTCGTCGCGCATGGCTGCCAACTGGCGCTGCTTGTCCTTAAAGCTCTGCTGCACGTCGTTTCGATTGCGCCAATTTTCCACGAGTCTCTCCACCTCCGAGATTGTAAACACGTTGTTCTTAAAGTCATTGATTATCTCGAGAAGCTCGTCTTGAGGGCCGGAGGCCTCGCGCGACTTGCCACCGTGATTTGACGATGCTCGACCCAGGCTTCCGATCGTTGATGTGCTCGAACTCATGGAATTTTCGTCCTTTAGCTCGCTGCGCAAGCTGTGAGATGCTGTGGGAGTTGTGGGCGACTTTAGAGCCATCAGTGGAGCTGTTACTGGAGCGTTTATTGAATTTGGCGTCTTCGGACCTGTGCATTAGAGGGAAAATTAGTTGGTTAAACTACTAACCACGTTAAAATTATGTGTAAAAATTGTTTCGACGAAATTATCCCGCAAAAATACAGCTTGGAGTGATAGAGAGAAATAAGGGCTTTACTGTTACTGGTCTAATCCTTTAGCAAATCTCGAAAAAGCAATTTTTCAAGTAGAATAATTAAAAATCTGCCAAAAATGCTTAATATCATTTTCGTAATTTTTAATTTTTATCAATAACTCGATAAATAATCAAGATAATGAAAAAAATCATAAAAGTTATAAAATAGAGAATTTTTTTTTTCTACAAAAAATGTAGAATTAATTTTTTCAATATTCTTCTTCTATTTCGAGATATTTTGAAAAATGAAAAATTTTTAAAAATCAGTGATATCTCAAAAACTGAGATACAAAAAAAATTTACTTGACATTTTTTTATAGAAAATTTAATGCTCAAACTTTTATTTTCAGTAATATTTTTCATTATTTTTCGTATTTACCGAGTTATCGTCAAAAAACCACGAAAAATACCGAATTTTTGTGGAATAGCTCTTAAAAAAAATTTAATAACACGTAACAAAACGTGAAATTTCCCATAGAAATAGATGAATTTTTTAATTACCAGCAGGATGCATCTTTAAGTATCCTTGCAGAGGTAAATGCAGGCCATTACTCTCGCCTATCATCGCCGGAATGGGTCCTAGAACGGGCGTTGGCGGTGGAACAACCGAATAATTCATCTCATAAGGGCTCGGATTCAATGGCGGCAGCTGCGGGGGCATATTAGACATTGATGGCGATGTCATGATGGGACGAGCGGCCGGCGGCACTAGGTAAGCCTCGCTCAGTGGTCGAGGCTTACAGTAGTCTTCTTTGTCGTGGGCAGAGTCGAGATTTGCGTGTAATGATGCGCTTCCATTGTCTAAAATCGAAAAAAATCACGTGATTAAACAGTGAAATATTATTCCAAGACACGAGAACGACAGATGGGAGGGTTTTCAAGGATACTCACTTGCTCCAGAAGCAGATGAATTCTCACTGATCACTTTTAGGTAGCTGTACATGTTTGTGAACTCATTCATTTGCTGGTAGATGAGAAACAGGTGCCCAGGTCATGCAGGACAATGTTAAAATTCAGTTAGTTGTTGCGGTAGTAGGGTTTTTTTGTACAATTATACGAAAAAAAGTGTAATTAAGTTGATGTACCATGTAGCCACGTAATTGATGAGCCAATTTTGCGTGTCCCGCCTGCTCTGCAAGATCTGCTGGAGCCAAGTCCGACACATTCTTCAAGTCACAGGCAATTTCGCCGCCGGGACACTCGAGTAGTTGCCAGGCAAGCTTCTCAAGTCCGAATCGAGCGGCAAAGTGAAGCAATGTTGGATATTCCTCGGGACCTAAAATGAAAAATGGAATTTTTTGTCAATAAAACATGTAAAATGGAGACTTTTTTGTGGTTAATTTTTATTCTTACCAACTAATCGTTCTTTTACAGTTGCAGAAAATATTAGAAGAGGTTAATAAATTTTGAAAATGTGTGTTGTGCACAGTTGTACTCACTTGAAATATTTTTTTGCATCGGCGCCGAGCCACTCGGCGTCGCTAGGAGATCAAATCGCGGCGGCAAATTTTTTTGGAACGCGTGAACCATCCAGTTGTCCAATTGCTCTCGATCAAGAGAATTAAACCCAAATGTCTAGACAGTTGAAGAAAAAGTTTTAATTAAAATTTAAACTACCAAAAGTTCCTGTGTTGTTTTTTTATAAAATACTTTTTTAGTAGATTATACTGAAAATTAGCTTTTTTTAACATGATAAATGTAATCTATGTTTTGTTTAGAAAATCTTTCTTAGTTTTTGAAATTTTTTTATTGCACTCCTGCGCAAAGTAATAGGGTGGGCTTTACACTCGCCTAGTCCATTTTCAATATTGCCGATTTTTTAAAATTCTTATTTTTTAAATATCTCAAAAACTCCGAAAAATCGGAAAAAAATTATTCAACGTTTTTTGTAGAGAATTTAATTTTCAATAATTTAGTTCTCTTAAAAATTTTCATTATTTTCCTTAGTTATTGAGGTATCGCTAAAAAAAAAAAATAATAAAAATGACGAAAACTGCAAATTTTCAACAATTCTCTAAAAATTTTATAAAAATAAAAAAAAAACCGAAATTAAAACACTTAGTTTTAAATTTTAAATCAATTTTTCGAAAAAATAAATTGCTTATATACACTTGGCGACATAATACACATGGAAGATAGCTCTGAATAGAATTTGAATCCCTTGAGAATTTCGATGAAAGCTGACAATCTTTACCTGACACATGTACTCCAGTGGGTTATCGTGAGCTCGAAGTATCTGATCGAGTTCTCGGAGTCGACTCTCGCACTTGACTTGTCGAACGCCCTGGGGCATGCCATTGATCATGACCCTAACGCCTACGAGCATAGAAACATCGAGACACCTCTCAGGTATGGAGATCTGAAGTGTGTAGGGATTTCGCCTCTTGACTTGGGTGATCTCAATGGCCTCACCACAACGATCGACAATCACATCAGTCGTGTCCTCGGGCCTGAGGGCATCGTTCAGCACGATGAGTACTTTATTTTGTCCCTAAAAACACAAAAAAAATCGTCAATCAGCCGTCGGCAATGAAAAAATCGAATTCCTCACCATTTTGACCTTTTTCGGATGGACCGAAAACGTGGTTTTGTCGCTCTTCAAGGCCGCGGGAGTAGCCGTGCCCAAAATAGCCACGGCCGCGCCGAGAAATTCACCGACAAAAGTTTCATCCTGGTCCTTGACAAAGAATTTCCTCCACTGCGAGTAGTTGACCAGAGCAGTGCGTTGACTCTCGGTCAGGTGAATATCCTGCACTCCGAGCATCATCGCCAACACACGCTCAGGGGTAAGTTGTCGCGCGAGAGCTGACGCCTGCTCTGGTCGACTTGATGCACGCTCGAGTAAAATCGGACAGACGACGATGATTTGAAGCCGTGCTCGTGTGATTTTCTGCTGCATCTGCGATGAAATAGCCGTGGAATCCTCAACTGTGACGTGGCGCACCCTAAAAGTGAAAATGGTAATTAGCAGGAATATCGCGGGCGCTCGAGTTCAAAAGGCAAATCATTAAATGTTTGTAATGTGAAACCAACTTGAAAGGCGGCCGGCCCTGCTGTCTGCTGATCTGCTCGAAGCAGGCGCTGAGGTAGTTGACCCAGAGCGTTGAAGCCTCGCTGTCTTTGCTGGAAACGAATACTACGTCTTCTCTGTCTTCCATGAGCGTGGCGTCGAGCTTCGGGCCTGCGCCACTTCTCGTTCGAGAACCTAGAACAGTTTTTTTTTTTGTTATTTTCAGCGAAAAATATCACTCAAAGAGGAAAATGTTTGAAATAAAAGTTATTCTATTTTTAATTATCAACCAGAAAGGTTCTCAAGGTTTTTTCGAAAAACCAATTACTTTAGCCAGTAGCAAGCCTCAAAGTTGAAAACGCACGGACATATTTTTTTTTTAGGCAACCTAGAGATAATTTTTCATTTTTTCAATTTTTTGTGAAAAATATCGTTCGGAGAAAAAAAACGTTAAAATAAAAGTTATTCCATTTTCAAATATCTACCAAAAAGGTTCTCAAGGTTTTTTCGAAAAACCAATTATTTTAGCCAATACCAAGCCTCAAAGTTGACAACGCGCGGACATAGTTGTTTATGCAACCTGAAATTAATTTTTGATTTTCTTGATTTTTTATAAAAATATCACTGGGAGAGGAAAAAGTTTGGAATAAAAGTTATTTTATTTTAAATTATCTATCAAAAAGGTTCTTTAGGGTTTTTCAAAAAACCAATTAGTTTGTTTAATAACGAGCTTTATCGCTGACAACGCGCAGATAGTAGCTTTTCATGTAACTCGGAAACTTTAAACGTCGATACTCGCCAAAATAATCAATTTTTCAAAAAAACTCTAAGAACCTTTTTGATATAAAATTTAAAACTAAACAAATTTTATTCCAAACTTTTTCCTTCCCGATTCATATTTCTCAGGATAAACGAAAAAAACTAAAATAACCCAACACCGGGAACTAAAACTATATTTCGAAGATGCATTAAAAAATAAAGATATCCAACGGATCGAACCAAAATGCTTTCTCAGTCACTTCGACTGATGATTAATTCCCCTTTCGTTTGCTTGCATACACAGTGCGGGTAAAATAAAGCTCCCAGTGGAACGACACACCCCATATAGGTACACACACATCACACGCCACCCATTTAACTTCTAATATAATTGAGTGCGTTGGTAAAACCTATATGAGCTGTAGCAGACTGTAAAGTGGGTTATGAAGCTTTAAAAAATTCCTTCCAAGTGTCTACTTGAACTCATAACCAGAATAATTCCGACCAAGTCAACTCCAGCCACGCACATTCTTGAATCCATTATTTCATTGCGTCTGATGATTAGTTTAGTTGTACAAATTGAGTTTTACTGCTCATCCTAACAGCGAGCAAGTTAAAATTTACTTTTTCACTCTCTCTAACTCGGCACGCCGAGAGTTTATTTACTCGCACCAACCCCAGACCGAAAAATATCGTTATTTTTGGTCGCGACCGCGGTGTCTTTCACTTGTCTATACAATATCCACCATCATGTGGATTATATTTTCTTCTCCCTATATCTCGGATTCTCCGGGGGCAGAGATATCGATAGCCTCAACAAAAGAGTCGTTGTGGTGGTAAAACAGCAAGAAAAAAAAAAAGTTTCCACCATATCTCTGAACTAGGCTATACATCATGAATGAGCGTGATGTCTCTGTTTGATCATCCACACGCCTGAAGTCTTTAGAAAATTTTAAATAGACTTTTTCCAATGAAACGGCCCCTCTGCCAGTCGTCAAACACTTAAACAGACAAATTGAATGAGGAAAAAAAACGGTTTTTCACGCTAATCAGATAGGAAGATCTCACTCACACGTCACAGCACCGGAAAGATCGAGGAAATCCGGTCGATGACGTCTTCTGGACCTCGGTGTTTCGCACTTGATACTTTCCATCGTTGGATTCATGGGAGAAAAGTGTTTTTTTCCACTGAGAAAACCTGGTGGAAGGTCAGAACATGACTCGATGCTTCAAACTCGGGCCTCAGACTGTCGACTGTCATCGATTAAGACCCCACAATGGCATCCTGAGACTCGTGTGCGATCGTGAGGCGACCGTTGGCCATTGTTTTGCCATGCAGAGATACTTGCTACCACGAATTGATGACCATAATCATATACTCGTGTCGTGCGACAAGAATAAATAATTTCGATGACATTTTTATGGTTATGTTTGTGTTAATTTTATGGAAGCCTGCGATGTTGGTGATAATTCGCGTGGAATCTCGCGATAAACAATGAAAATTCCTATGGAAAAAAAATGTTATTTAGTTGGTTTATTGCTGTACTTACCAAAGTATGCAGCACATCGTTCAGCATAACGATTTTCTTCTCGCATCCGCATTTTCTCCCGGCAAATCAACGATCTCTCGTGCAACTAACTCTCTCTTTTTTTTTTTTAGAGTGTTATCTGAGATTCTGCGAACGTCAATGAGCTAGCATTTTTAATTGCAGTATGAAACGAGGCAATTAAAACCTCAAGAGAAAATGGACGCTTCCTCTTGACACATAGTGGTTGTTAGATTCGCGGAGATTTTGGAAAACGCGGGAATTCGGCGGAGTAACGGTTAAAAATCACTTGGCGGTTGCGTGGATTGCAGTGTCTCGAGACGACAACAAACCTTATTCGACTGCCCATGCGACGGTTACACGAGGAATGAATCCAAGGGACGAGGAAGGGCGCGCGCTCAGCGCCGGATGCGTGCGCGCGCAGCTTCTCGTGCGAGAGCGTGCAGATTACTACGCGCGCCATCACGACTTATTTGTTGTGTGTTTTGTTTAAGAATGTATATAGCTATCTCAAATTGAAATATGTAATAGAAGAAAAAAACTACGCGTCGATATTACGACTAATATCAACATCCAATCTCTATCCAGGCTTTTTGATTAATTTAATATTAAAAGTGCAATATAACGTCATGTTATTTCGACGGGAGTTGTATAGGTTAGACCTATAGGAATAGATAAAATTGAGTGGTAGGAATGTCTGATGGACAGACGAGAATAAAAATAAATTTTCGGAAAATTAAAACCTTGCACGATTTTTTGACCATGAAAAATTGTAGTCAATTCAGGTTTGTTAACAAGATATTAATTATTAAAAAAAAATGTTATTTTGCAAGATGGAATCTGGCCATATTGAAATTTTCACAATGCTGATTGGCTTGTCAGATCCTAAACTATAGTTAATCCAAAATCGTCAAAATGACACTAAATTTTTTACTTTTAGTCAAAAAATTAAGTGTTTAAATTGTACGATTCATTTACATTAGTATTAATTTACATTAAGGGAAAGATTTTTTTTTTCATAAATCAAATTATCTATAATAGTCGTTTAAAACATATTGTGATCAAAAAATGGTTACAGATTGAAGCATTGCTTAAAAATTATTTTAAAAAATCGAGATTTTCTGGTTATATAAAATATCACCACTTTTTTGAAAATTTTTTAATTTTCAAATTGAAAATTCAAGCAAAAATTTTCTACAGGCTGATGTAAAAATAATACTGAATATTCTGATGATTTTATTTTTTTTTGAGTTAATTTTTCATATTATCCGTTTAATGTTTTTTATCTTTTTTTTTGTTTTTAAGTTTTATTCATATTTAAGGACATTATACGGAATTTGACGGACTATACATCCTTGAAATGACGCTAATGTAAGTAGACAGACTGGTTTAGCATAAAACTATAGGGATTAAAGTCAGGGATGGCGTGTATGTACGATTTCGAGAGGAGATAAAAGAAAAAATGGATATTTTTTGTAATAGGACAGTGTTGCACACACACCCATCGCTATGACTGGTGGTGATAGGCGATAGAAGTTAGAAAATAAACTTATCTCTTGAGCCTGTGCAAATAATCCAGGCTGAAAAGAGCGATAGTTTTCGATTGCATAGAAATAACCGAAATGCGTCACTTTTTTTTGAGGAGGAATATCTTGGAAAATATGAAAGATAGAGAATTTTTATCAGAAACCTTGTTTGTAGGAAATTTTCAAGGCTACAAAAAAGGTTTCAAGTCAAATTACCCTATGACTTATGCTTACCGAGATATTACGGGCGGAAGAAAAAATTATTTGAAATTTTTAGACGTATCAAATAGAAATCACGTCGTTAATTCTCAAATATCTACGAAAATATGAAAAATAGAGAATTTTTATTAGAAACCTTTTTTGTAGGAAATTTTCAGAGCTATAAAAAAGGTTCTGTATAAAATTGTGCTTTGACCTCTGCTTATCGAGATATCTCAAGTGAAAGAAAAAATTTATTCAAATGTTTTTGCAGGGATTTTTTTTTTTCAATGAAACTTGCGTGAAATAGACTAGTAACTTTTTTTGGGGTAAAGGATTTAATGGCTTTAGGAGTACAGTGAGCCCATTGACGGTACTCCAAATCCGTTGAGGTTAGCCGTACTAAAGGGCATTGCCTCTCATCTCGCGCGCAGCGTCCCTTTGCTTGTCATTTTTCCACCAAGTTTATTATTCACAATCGTCAGTGCGGATCTCGGTCTAGAATTCACGTCGTATATCGTCGTGTTAGACTCATCATCACTGACCAAAATGAGGGAAAAAACGTTAATGAATGGCTTTGTGACTTGATGACCTATATGAACATACATCTGGAGTAATATTTTTATGAGTATAATTTTATAGAAGGCTCAGACGGCCATGGAGTATTGTGGGTTGTGTCCCTTTGGACTTGACGCAAAAATTGGCTGTGTTCAATTAGGGAATTAGTTGAGTCGTGACTCACAACCTCATTTCAGACCTTGAGAGTCATAATAAGAACATTTTTATCTCTTAATTCTCCTCTTAATCCGCTATATTCAACATATGGAATAATAGCTGCAGCAACTATCGGCTCCGGAAGTCCGAAAGGTCGACATCTATTAAATTTTTTTCAGTTTCTAAACATTTTTATAAAAAATTAAACATCACAATAGAATTTTCATGTTTTTTTTTTTTGTTTTTCAATGATAACTCTGTAAATATGTAAAATAACAAAAAAAATTATTAGACATAAATGATTGAAGATTTAATTTTCTACAAAAAACGTTAAATAAATTTTTTTGTATCTGCCTTAGTTTTTGAAAAATTTGCGATATTTGAAAATTCTTATTTTTTGGAATATAACTTAAAAAACAATGCAAAATATCACAAAAATTTATTTTACATTTTTTTATAGAGAATTATATTTTTGATTATTTCACTTTTTAAATATTTTTTGTTATTTTGTTTATTTATTGAGTTATCGAGACATTTTATTAAAAAATATATGCTTTTTTGTCATTGGTTAGTTATCTTCGTGATTCAGCGAGATAACAAAAAATGTTGTTAGACTTAAATGATTGAGAATTAAATTTTCCATAAAAAATGTAGAATAAAATTTTTTAATATTTCTCTTAGTTTTTTTTAAAATTTCAGATTTTGAAAAATTCTTATTTTTTTAAATATCTCAAAAATAAAGCAAAATTCGTTAAAAATTTATTCTACATTTTTTGTAGGAAATTTAATTTCCTATTATTTAACTCTAATAACATTTTTCGGTATCTCACGTATTTATCGAGTTATTTACTTCTTAACGAAAAAAAACGTAGAGTACACACATTTTTTAGTGTTAACAGTGACGCGATATTTTCTAAAAATCATCCCACGCTTCTTTTCGCGGTAGTAATCGACGCATACAGTCACGTACAATTCATATCTGGAAGTTTCTATAAATATAATTCACTCGACGAAGCTAAATATGAGCGTCAATAAAAAGGCGCATTAGTTGCCGTGCTCAACTCGACGCTCAATCTGTCGTGATTTTATTCGCTGGGCTTTTTTTACATCTCTACACCCGACTACATATTTCTTTGACTATATGTACACCATCCATGTAAGGGCGTTTCACATTTATCCGATCAAAAGCACGACAAAAACTCCCAGCCAATATCGACAAAAAAAAAAAACAAAAAAAAAACATCCTAATATATAGCCGAGACTAAAAATAACTAATAGAAAAATTTTATAATTAAAAATTTTCTGTCCCAAATTAAAAAAAAAAATCCATCAATATTATTAAAATTAAATTTGCTAAAAAATTAAATCGGTAGATAATGTTAGAAATTGTAAAATAAATTTTTAACAATCAGAAAATGTAAAAAAAAATATATATATAAAAAATTTCCAGAACAATTTTCTCCACGTCACACCCGCCATTCATTGAACCTTTATCCATATGATGAGTATTAAACAGTATTAAACAATTAGAGCCGATATATTTGCATCTGGAAAGTCGGTTAATTGCCAATAATAATTCAGAGTCGCACGCAGAGAATTAATTCAATGAATCGGCCCAGAGAGTTAATGAACTAATAAATTAAATTATTCATAGAATCAAATATAAATAATAAATGAAATGTTTTCTCTTGTATTTTCAAAAGTAAATTACTAAATATACAACAAATCAAGAGAGAAAAATTAGGATTTTAGAATATTTCAAATTTCAAGTTGAAATATCTCGGAAAATAATATTTTTATTCTAATTTTTCTTTAGATACCTGTATAAAGTCAATGATGCCTTTTCGATTGGGCTCAGAATTATTGAATTCGGTGCAGTAATAAGGAAAATAAATCCTTAGTAACGAATGTTTCCCCGATTTTTTGGTACAAATCGAAATTTTATCCCCCAGGCAAAATGTGACATTTTGCTGATTGGTTGCTGAATTCTAGGGAATGATTTGATTGGTTGTTTGAAATTTTCTCGCGCTGTGATTAGTTGATTGCAAAAAAAAACAGCTGCAGTAAATTTAGACATTTTTTCTCGCATTGTGATTGGTTGATCAGATAATACAGTAAAAGTGAAATGCAGTACGTGCATATGTACTACATGGTATTGTGTGTATTTCGGACTAGAATTTTAGGTTGTAGATAGTTCTAAAAGGAATGAGGTTGTGTTATGGATCCTGGGTGATGGAATAAAATGATGGCTACTGAGGATGACGGTTTAGGTCGTTTTTTACAAAGAATCTATCCAGAGATTTTTTACTTTTTTCTGTTTACTTTTACAAAAATATGTGAATTCCCTCAAAATACAGCTTCGCTGTAAAAAAATAGGCGTCAAGTTCATGTGCCTCTGCAAAAATATGTGAAATCGCTGTAGTAATGGCCAAGTTTAGTAATAATTAATTTAATCAATTAATAATAGTGTAATTATGAAAATTATGAAATTAACTATTACCAAACTTTACTATAGTGATTTTACATATTTTAAGCTGTGTATTTTTGAAGGATATTTTTTACAGGCAGAAAAAAATATGAAGAAGCGACCCTTTATCGATTTTCGACGCCACATGCGGCTTATCGTAAAATTATCTCTGGTTTTTTATCATCAACGCACCCCAAACGACATGGAGAGGAGTGCCTGAAGATTTTCCAGGCGACGTAGGTGGTGTTTATCTACGCTTGCGGCATAATAAAGTGCTCGCAGACGCGACAATACGGACAGGAGGATATAAAGGAAAATTAAACAAAGACTATTTTTTGTTTTCATCAGAGAGTAAGTACTGAATATATTAAGTATATTGCGCTGCTATAAAAAAGCGTACATTAAAAGAAAAATATGAAATAAAAATTATTTTTTCATTAAATTTTTAGAGCCGTATACTTAGTTATTTTATGATTCTTTTTTATTTTTTTGACAATAACTCAGTAAATAAACGAGATAACAAAAAATTTTATAAGAGTTAAATAATAAACAATTAAATTTCCTATAAAAAATCTAAGATAAAATTTTTCGTATCTCCTTTAGTTTTTGAAAAACTTTTGATTTTTTAAAATTCATATTTATCAAAATATCTCAACAGTTATGCAAAATATCAAAAAAATTTATTCTACATTTTTTATAAGAAATTTAATTTCCTATCATTTCACTTGAATGACATTTTTTGTTATCTTGATTATTTACCGAGTTATCGGAGCATTATCGAAAAAAAAATGCGTACGTCCTTTTAGCATTTGTGACGCGCGACACTACTTGTCTCGAACTGTCTGTATACATCAGAGTGTCGACAATTAGAGATGCAAATCTCGAAAAAGAGAACCGACGGAGTCTGTCTGATAATACCGCTGGAGCTTCATTTCCCGTCGCAGAGAGAACAGAGACAAAAAAACGACTTTCTTGAAGTCTGTCATGGCCTGTGCATCGGCAAACGCAACCAAGGCATCATCTGTTTGTCATAAAACAGCTGATTAATAGAGAATACAACCTTGCAAGTCGTGTGATACGACAAAAAATCATGAAAACACGAAAATTTAACCCCGAACCGACTGAAACCGTTATAGTCCGGGACTTTAGGCAATAATTCTCGGAAAAAAGAACAATAACTCAATTTTTAGTCACAAAAAATCAACACAGATATCCAACTAATCCAGTGTAAACTCGGTATGTGTACCGTTGAAGGGTAAATACGGTAAAAAAACAGTATAAACTTTGTGAACTTATTGTGCACCTACATGGTCGTTTTAGCCCTTTTTTTATATCGAAAAAAAAAAAAAAACCCGTATTTTTACGGTGATTCTCTTATAGACATTCAACAATTATCAATTAATTTTGATTTAGCTCATATAAGTTAAATAAACATTGCCAGAATTTCAATCAGTTGGTATTTCTCGTATAATTTGATACCTCGCGTAATAAATTCATAAATTTTTATCAATAAATCAATTAATATATATCAATTAATTCATATAATAATTATAATAATTTAATTTAACGTTTGACTATTAGACCAACTGAAATTTAGTCATTAAATTGAAAATTTAATTATCAAATTAAAAGTTTAGGAGTAAAATTGAAAATTTAGAAATATCAACCTAAAAATTTAGTGCTCAAATATATGTATATCTGCGATGAGTGTTGAATTTTCATCATATATACAGGGTGTTTCAAAAAAAGGTGTATTCGGAATACATGGTCCTATGTAGAATGCGATTTTAAGTGGAAAGTTGGTGGGTTAAATTTTGTTCTGGACGAGTAGATTTTGAAATATTCAAGTTTTAATGTGACCAATCAGCGTAGGTTTGTATTTTTAGATCCACCACTTTACTCAAATAGAATAAGTAAAAACAAAAAAGTGATTGGATCGAAATAAATTTTTTAACGAAGCTGAGATCACAGCATTCATTTACGACTGTATTTTAAAGGACTTTGAGTGAGATTTTCGAAAGTACTTTGAGCAAGACTCACTCAAGGCCTATGAAGAGGACGCTCAGAAGACTCTTGAGAAACGACATCCTGAAGAATTTTTAGGAGGACATTGCGGACGACTACAAGGAGGACTTTCAGAAGGATATTGAAAAAGGACATTGAGGAGGACCACGAGAAGAATTGGCTAAAGAACTACGGGAAGGACATTCAGAAGGACCTCAAAGAGAATTTTAAAAGTCTTTTTTGGTAGTTCTTCTCAATGTCCTAATCAGTATCCTTCTGAAAGTCCTCGTTGTAGTCCTCTAACTAGTCCTGCTCAGTGTGCTCTTAAAAATTGTGCTAAAAAGTCCTCAAAAACACATTTCTGCATGAATGCTATGATCTTCGTTACGAAACTTAATTCGATCCGTCTAATCAGTATCCTTCTGAAAGTCCTCGTTGTAGTCCTCTAACTAGTCCTGCTCAGTGTGCTCTTAAAAATCGTGCTAAAAAGTCCTCAAAAACACATTTCTGCATGAATGCTATGATCTTCGTTACGAAACTTAATTCGATCCGCGCATTTTTTTGTTTTTACTCATTGTGCTAAAAAGTCCTCAAAAACACATTTCTGCATGAATGCTATGATCTTCGTTACGAAACTTAATTCGATCCGCGCATTTTTTTGTTTTTACTCATTCCGTTTTATAAGCGGATCTAAAAATGAAAATTAACGTTGATTGGTCACATTTAACCTTGAATATCTCAAAATCTACTGGTCGGTACTGCTGTAAAATTTTGTGTGTCTTTCTGAGTTTTTGATGATCAAGGTAAAATAATTTGATCTATTGGGTGAAATTAATGTCAAGCACACAACAGAGAGTAGACTTCCGCCTCTCGCACGAATATCCCAGTGCCGGACATCGCGTATTGAGCCATCAGAGCTCGTTAGGTCTTTGCAAAGTGTAAGTGCCGGGCGATAACTCGACTGCGTGCTGGTTTGAGTGATAACGAGAAAGAATATTCGCTTTCTAGCGTGTATTAACCTCACTTGCACATCCGAGACATACTCTTGCCTCATTTCCGGACACTGCGAATCGCCCTCATGATTTACAATCGTCATTTATGTCGCCTGGATTGCACAATTTCACCGCTGCTATCTTGTGACGACTGCCAAGAGCAGAATTGAAGTGGAATTGAAGCGGATTAGAAATTCTACGGACGGTATTTCCGTTATAACTTGGCTGGAGAGTGTGACCGGAAGGTTTTTTTTCATCAGGAAGTCGTGTGACAAACGTGTCCCGTTGGCCTCTGCGAATTTTTTTTCAACATCTTTATACTACAGGTGATTTTTGATTGACTTTTGCGATTGAAAATTATTGGATTTGTTTTTTTTGTATGGCATGGAAGCTGCTCTCTCATCTCGCCAGCTGTTTTAACGTCTGATATAAAGGTGCACAGGCCATAACTCTTTATTATTCAGGCCAGTCACGTCGTCCACAGTAGCAGGCGATCCGATTATCCAGCGGAAGTCCTCTCCAAGCACGCCCATTTAAGGATATGCGTTTCATAATAGCTCAAAGACACGGGGAATCTAAATTGACACCTTTTTTTGCACGCACAAGCTATTTTAGTATCTAATGGTGAGTAGCAATCTTGGATTGCTAATTGTGTTAGATGTAAAAGGCTGCTGCCAAGACTCGAAAGTATGCCAATTTTTTTTTGGTTTATATACTCTGTATTGCGAATGGTTTTATTATTTTGGGAAAGTTTTTAATGCCTAATGCGATTTAAAAACTTAAAAATTGAAAAAAAAAAATTTTTTTTTGTTAAAATTTGTCAAAATTTAATAAGGCACTTATAAATCTGCCATGTTTTATTGAATTTTCAAAAATTTGAAAATTAGAAAAAAATAAAAAAAACTACATTGCGTGATTAAAGCCGTGTCAATGTATGAAAAATTATCTTTCTGTTTAAAATCAAAATATCTTCAAAACTACTAAAGATAAAAATTTTTGTTAAGAGACCTTTTTTGTAGGTAATACTATTAGCTGTAAAAAAGGTCCTTAGCAAAATTTGTCCAACTCGCATCCTTATCAAGATATCAGCGAGTAAAACGTTCTCAACTTTCTTCAACCAAAGGGGCGTATGTAAAAAATCTTGCTGTTTCAAATCAAAATATCTTTAAAACTACTAAAGATAGAAATTATCTACAAGAGACTTTTTTTATAGAGAATATTATTATCTACAAAAAAGGTTCTTAACAAAATTGAACTATCTCGCATCCTTATCAAGATAATAGCAAGTAAAAAGGTTTCAATTTTTCGATGATACGCCTTTTTTGGTAGAAACGCAACATGTAAAAAAAATATCAAAAAACAAATGATATTACTACTTGCGAATCGTTTTAAAGATTTATTCATGGCGATTAAAAAAAAAATTCGTAATTTAATGCACAAAAAAAAATTATTTTTTAATTTTCGTTCGACCATATAAAAAAATATCCCCCAAAATTATCAAAAAAAAATTAAAAACTACAGAAACAATTATTAAAAACCATCGAAAGGGATTTTTTTATGTAAAAAAATTTTAAAATTTTCGAAATAAATATTTTCGCCATGAAAATATTATTTTGATGATGTTTTTTGTGTGTACAGATATACATATATCCCTCACATATATTAATATTGTAATTCCCGTCATAATCAAGCCGGAAATGTCGCTCATGTAGACGTAAACATATCCGGACGCACGTGGCAAGTCGAGTTGATGTTAGTAGCAACCCCTTGAAATTTCTTGTGTGCATAGAAGCGCGAGCGGAAGCGTCAGGGTTTATAAAATCCGCGAGGGTGCACGTGCGAGTGCTTTTACAGCGCCAGAGATCTGCAGAATTTCCGGCGACCATATATACACACATACACACTGACGATGAGTTTTTCAAGAGAAAATATATCCCGCGGGGAAAAGAATCACATAAACATTTACATTATTGGCGTGTAAAACGAATTTTTGCTCGACTGCTGCTGCTACTGCTGTTCGTGGAGGATACACAGAGGATAGCATCTTGGAATTTTCACTTTCCAACGCTCAAATGAGGTGTTGAATAATTAATGACTGGGTTTTATTTGTAAACTCTCAGTCACGTATGCTTGTAAATTGTTGCCGCACTCTCTCGCCATTGGCTTGACGATTCAATCTATCCCCTGTCTTGTTCTCAGTCGCAAGATTCACCAGAGCAATAGTTGATAGACTTGATCAAGTGTGGTGCAGAAGATTCGGTGAGAATACTAACTAGTCAACTTCCGGGACACTCTCTCAGGGGGCAGTCTTTTCATATATCCATCTGCGCAGAATCTCCAATCAATCTCGATAAATACCTCGGTTTATTCTTTTAGTCGTGAGTTATACGAATTTACTTTATAAACACGATTCAATGCTAATTTTTCAGCGAAAAAAAATTTTATACCTGCATTTTAGACGCTGGATAAATTTTTTTTATATTAATCTTTATACTTATACTTGCATTTTTGACGCTGGATAAATTTTTTTTATATTAATCTTTATACGTTTTTTAATGGAAAAAGGTAGATGATTTTATTCACAGGATTTAAATGTTGATGAAAAAACACCCTCAGATCCTGATTTTGAGGTTTAAGTGAATGGTAATAATTAAAAAGGTAGATGATTTTATTCACAGGATTTAAATGTTGATGAAAAAACACCCTCAGATCCTGATTTTGAGGTTTAAGTGAATGGTAATAATTTGAGGCGTTATATCCAGTTGGAATTTTCGAAAAAATCATTTGTTTTTTTTGCGTTTTCTGAATGTACATGTTTTTGAGTATATTTTCGGAAAATTTCAAACTGATCTGGGAAATATACTTGAAGATACGGATTTAAATTTTAAACGTGTTTTTCTCAAAACGGTGTTTTCAAAGTCGGTGCGACCATGATTTCTCAAAAACAGCTCGACCGATCGATCTGAAATTTTGACACAATCTTCTCAGATATATTTCTCAGGTATTAAACTACGGAGTAAGGTTTCTGATAATTATTTCTATTTTTTAAAAATAATTTTTCGCGAAAATTCTTGTCGACAATTCAAACTGTGTTGAAATAACCGTCATTTTGTCAAAAATTTTCAATTTTGATGATTTCTTCGATTGATACCTAGATTTATCTATCCGCCAAAAGAAGCTGATAATTTTCAATTTTGATGATTTCTTCGATTGATACCTAGATTTATCTATCCGCCAAAAGAAGCTGACCTATTTTTTAATTTCTGATAATCCAAACCAGAGATATCGTGATCACTATGATTTCTTCGATTGATACCTAGATTTATCTATCCGCCAAAAGAAGCTGACCTATTTTTTAATTTCTGATAATCCAAACCAGAGATATCGTGATCACCGCCAAAACACCTTTTTTTTGGAGTACAAATTATTAGTGCGATTTTTAACTTAGACATTGACACTATAAACAACAATACTCTTTGTTTTTGTAAAATAAAATACTTTTTCAGAAAAAATTCATGAAAAAACGTCTTTTTCAGCCCTGCAACAAGATATAACTCCTCAAAAACAAGTCATTATGAAATTTGAAGCTTTTAGAATTTTTTCCCCACTCTAAAATCACTAAAACCTTAAAATCAAGATTTTTAGGCATAAAACCATCTTGTGAAAAATACAACTATTCTATTTCGTTCAAATAAAAAAGAAAAATCTGAAAAAAAAATCGAGAAAATTTTTTCCCCTCACTTTTTGACGGAAAAAACCGCGATCAAATTGAAAATTAAAATTT
>MVJL01002691.1:0-42885 GCA_002156465.1 Macrocentrus cingulum | reverse complement strand
CAAGGTCATCCGATGATTAGGGGCGAAGATACAGAAAAGGGGTTGAAAAAGTTATAAACAATTGCAACGGAGGACTTCTTTACCGGCCGATTCAGTTTCTTTTAAGTTTTTTTTTTATGCTGTTCATCCGTAGCCAGAAAATCCAAAAAACTGAATTTCGGAAAATGTTTTTTTTTCTCTTGATTAAAGGCTTATAATTAGTTGGATTATTAATTATATAAAATAAAAAGTTGTTCAATTCATGAAATTAGCGTTGTTTCAGTGTTTTAAAAAAGTTCAGATTTTTTTAGCGTCGAAAAAACACTGAAATAACGCTAATTTCGTGGCTTTAATAGCTTGTTATTGTATATAATCAACAATTAGACTAATTAACTGCCTTTAATATCTCGTCGAAAAAACACTGAAATAACGCTAATTTCGTGGCTTTAATAGCTTGTTATTGTATATAATCAACAATTAGACTAATTAACTGCCTTTAATATCGAGAATAAAACATTTTCGTGAATTCAGTTTTTTTGATTTTCCGGCTACGCATGAAGAGCTACAAAAAATTTTACTGGACATAATTTGTAGGAAATTAAATTTCAAATAATTTATGTAGAGCAACATTTTTCGATATCTTCTTTATTTATCAAGTTATCTTTGAAAAACCTCAATTAATTTTAGTTTTTTCATCATAACTCGGTAAATACGCAAGATATTGCACACTTGTATATTACATAAATTGTGGAAAATTTAATTTTCTATAAAAAATGTTTCATAGAATTTTCTGTAACTATCGATCCGTAGCCACAATTTCCAAAAAACAATCTATAAAAAAAAAAAACATTTTTTATTGCTCAAGCGTTCGATCATGGCTTAAATAAAGTAAATTAATTGTTATATTACATAAAATCTACTATATAAAACGAACAATGCTAATTTGATGAAAAAAAAAAAAACCGTCGGTCGGATTCGATCCTGCGACCTCAGGAGTGGCAGGCGAGCACGTAGTCCCCTAAGCTACTAGAGACTTTAGCGATCCTAGTAACATTACTGATATATAAGCAACACATTTCGTTTATTGAACAACATTTTTTAACAAATAATTCTAGAGCAGTGAAATCGCTTTTATTTAATACATAAATTAAGGAAAAAGTAATTTATTTTGCTACTTATGATTGGGTCAAGGTCGAATTCGGCAAGAACGCAGATGCAAGGACATTATTCATTTATTTTTAATTCCAAGGTCCTGGTGTCATTAGGGTAGGAACAATAAAGGAACAATAAAGAACAATAAAGGACTTTGATAAAATTTTTTGACAAGAATAATACTTTATAAATAAAAAAAAATCTGAATATCGGGTAATTGGCGTGCGTGATGAAAAATCATTGCATCCACTCGGATTGACGTGTGATTGTGTGATGATAAATAATAAAAAAAAAATTTTCAACCTGCGTCAGAGAAATTTGGTGGTTTAAATCAATCAAAACTAGGAAATTTCCGTCATCTCGAGTCATTAAAAATTTTATATCTATGTCAATTAATTTATTATCAGTATATTCAATTGACCGTGAGGAATGATTTTGTATACTAATTAAAATTTTTTCCATTGTCACTTTCTTTAATATCACATCAATTTACGTAATAAAAAAAATTTACATAGTAAAAAAAAATTTTGCTATATAATTTTTCTTCGAACTTTAAACATCGTTTTTTATCATTAAAATTATTTCAGTCATTTTATAAAAAATACAATTAATTAATTATTACGATTGTAACTATTTTTAAAAAATAAAATAATTTATTTTATAGACATAATTTTTTTATTAATTTCACATTACACGTGTATTTCAATCTCTGATCTGTGAAATAGAGTTATAGGCCAGAGTCCAAAGTTGAAGTTTACAAATTATATTTTTATGTACAGTTGAATGATAAAATCCTAAAAAAAAAAAAAATAATCAGAGAGTTTATTCTACTTACTTTTTTTTTATGAATTCTAACTCATTAAAATTTTTTTCTACAATAACAAAAGACAAAATAAAATTTTAAAGGTTGTAAATAAATTATTTTCCTTTTAATTTACATTTTTCATCAATAATTCACCTTTAAAAATTATTTACAACCCTTTAAAACCCCTGAAAATCATGAAATTCGTTAGATAAATTTTTCATGTTATGGTTGTTAATTTTAATTTGTTTTCCAATCATAATCTTTAAAAAAAAACCCTTGGAATCATGAAAAAAAAATTTTTTTTCTAAATTTTCTATGCGAAAAAGTCGTTTGAAAATGTCAGAAAAATTTTCCATATTGAAACAGATTATCATTTATCATTTAATGAGAAAGTAATTGACGTGATTGCATCAGAATTTCTTTTTTTTTTTTCGATAATTTTTCACAAATTGCCTGAAAAATTGTCAAAAATTGTATTTAATTTTTTCAGAATTTTTTGATTAATTTTTTGTTTATTTAAAAAATGTTATTGGGTGTTTCAAGGGTTTTTTTTTTTATGTTGCATGCACAATTCACGTGGAAATACCGTGTCGGCTTGATTCGGCCGAGTTCGGAAATTCTCGGGTGGCTGTCTATACAGGCGACGTGCGCAGTAGCCACCGTCACAGTCGCAGCTGAAACCGAGTGAGAGAAAGAGTTCTACAAGCTATAATCTATCTGAGTGCTAAACTTGGAGGTTCTAACAAAATTCTAACTGCAGAATTTATTGAAAAAGGTGACTACAAAACTTCTGGCTATTAAATCCAAGTGAAAACCACGAAATTTCCGTCATTTTCATCGCCAACTTGTCCAAACGTACAGTTGGGATAAAAATTTTTCACCAACGCCGACAATCTCATTGAAGTAAATCGTATGCGTTCGGCATCATCAACTCATCTGACTCAATCAAAAGGTAAACAAAATTACTCTTTGTTATATTTTGTTTGATAAAATTGTCGATTAATTCGTGATTTTCCGGTTAGTCATTGGCAGACATTTTTTTTCTCCGTTGTGTGCGAAATTTGTCGTCGTAAAATGGCCGGTTTTTTGTGTTTTTCTTTGCAGAGAAGTTCAGGGACTTGTTGAATGTCCGAAAAAAAATGTTTTTCGTCATTAATTCCCGGGTTTTTTTGAGGTTACAGTCGAGAAATCTACTGGAACATTCTAAACGTGTGGGGAAATTTGTTGATTGTGCTTGGGGGGGCGATGATGAGCTGAATTGTTTTCGATTGACGTGGATTACGATTAATTTGAGGCTCGAAGCATGTTGGACGAGCAGAGGTAGGCTGTGATAATAAATGTTTTTGTCAGGTAAAAAAAAAAGAACGTGAGGAATTTTTATGTGAATTTTTTTTTTTTTTAGCAGCGTTTTACGATGAAATTTCATCATGGATTTTTTATCGCCAGTTCAAAAAGCTATCAATAATCACGTTGAGTGCACACATGTTTTTTTTTCTTGCTAGTGCAGCAAGATCGCGTCAGTCTAGTTCATAAAGTCGTGGAAAGAAAAAAAAAAACAATGTTACTCTCTTGGGATCTCAAGTTGGCTTGTTAATAATAATTTGTCGACACTTTGAGGTTGAGTATTAATTAAAATTCGTTGTTAACCGGCCATTTATTCGTTGCGAAACAACGAAGCAGATTTTCAGACACTTGTGTGAATAAGTCGGGCGTAAAATTTGTTTTTTAACTCTATACATTAATACCTGGGTTTTAAAGGATTTTTTTTCTTATACAGAATTTAAACAGCTGTAAAAAAGGTCCCTACGAAAAATCTTGTAACTCAGTTAATTCACAAGATAATTTAAATAATAGATGTCGGTAATTTACAACGGAGCTCAAACGTCTCTCTGTAATTTTCCAGTTATAATCGTGAATATCTCGTTAACTATTGAAGATACAAAATATTTGTATAAGATAGTTTTTGTAGATTATTATTTGGGCTACAAAAAAGGGTTAGTACAAAAATTCCCTAAATCGCGTAGTTCTCGAGATATTCGACATCTTTATGCGTTTAATTCTCCAGTTCACTTTGTAATAATAACGATTAAAATTTTTTGTTTTCCTCCTGGTTATTCAACTGTGTTCGTATTGTTTTTTTTTTTAGAAAAAACCGATAACCTCACTGTACACTCAAGTGGAGAGGAGAAATATCCATAAAAGGCTTGAGAGTAAAAAGTTTTTCATCAACTCGAGGTCACTTCCAAGGTCCAGGACGCGTCGTCGTCATGGAGGACAGCCTCCTACAGAAGCCAAGATCTTCCAGGCGATGGTCAGACATGTTTAAAGGTACTAAAAAATTTTTACAACCCCCTAAAAACACCTCTAATCGAATTTTTTCCCCGCAGATGGCCAGAGCAATGGACCACCAACATTATTTCGTCACACATCAATGCAAAAACTTCGACATTGCTGTCAAAATTTGGGTTTATTCCCTTATTTACTACACACACTAGGTAACACAGATCAATCGAAACTCAATTTAAATATTTTACTCACTCGTATAACAGAAAAAATATTTTTATTGTACACAAATCAACGGCAAAAAATTCTTTCACAATTTTCAACACAAAATCGTGATTTATCAAGTCAAAAAACAAGTAAAATTATTGATTCAGAAACAAGAATACGTGAAAAATTTAATTTTTCATTAGAAAAACCGAAAAAAAATAATTTTTTTATCACTATTGCAGTTTATATTGCATTTATTGTACTTGCATTTGAAGTTATTTTTATTGCTACAATTATGAATTACACAAAATACACACCGGGTTTTCTTTTTTTGTTTCTATCACTTCTTTTGCTTGCTTATGTTTGTTTAAGTGTTTTTTTACATCGAAAAACATCTGCAATACGTAAAAGAAGTAAAAGAAAGATTGAATAAAATTTCAGATTTTTCGAACTTGATTTAAACGATATCTTAGTTGATAAAATTTATTTTTCATTTCAATTAATTAAAATCAATGCAGTAAAATTTATTTTTCTCGTTTTAATTTATTTTTTTTATATTTATTTTGTGTTCGTTTTCATTAAATTGAAATTTTTTTTTGGTGAAAGAATTTTTTTTTAGCAGTTATTATTTTTGGGAAATTATTGTTGATGGTTTTGGATAATTTTAATGGAATTTTATCGTGAAAAAAAATTTTATTTTCTGCATGATACTGAGATTTTCTAGTTTTATTCACATGGCAGACGTTTTCGATGGTTCTAGATTTCGAAAATGAGCTATTCCAAAATTTTTTTCCTTTCTACAATAATATGGCTATAATTCTAAGTTTCAATAAGTCGAAAATATTTATGATAAAACACGGATTTTAGCGTTAAAAACGTGAATAACCCGTTTTTCATCAGATTTTTCGATTTCAAAGGGCTGAAAAAATTCGAAATACATGATTACTGAAATTTTTCTAAATTTCTAAACGTTCAGGGTGCTTTTAAAAATCAATTGAGCACTCGTTCATGAAAATTGATCCATTAGTTTATAAGTTCTTACAACTATAAGTTCAAATATATCAAATTGAATACGATTTTCCGCGTTAAAACATACAAAAACAGTCAAAAACTCAACAAAAAATCCAACAATTCTTAAAAAACTATACGTAAATACTTTCTAAAAGTAAACAAAAAAGATTTCATCATTTAAAAACTGTCAAATCAAGTCTAAATCGCCTAAAAATCACGTTTTCATTCGCAAAAAATTCATTTTTTTCACTTTTACACGTTAAAAACTGTATAATAATTATTTTCACACACATAAACAATTTTTTTATCCTTCTCATAGATTAATTTATATTATTTTAATCATAACTAGTCTATAAGAAAAGTTAAATTGCAAAAATAATTTGTCTAAATGACAAAAAAAAAAAAATTATTCATGCCAATGAAACAAACGAGTTCTGACTTATAAGACTGAAAAAAACGTGAAAAAACATTGTTGTCGATTGAAAAAAAGGAGAAAAAAAAAATTGTTAATATATACGTTGTGATAAAAGTGAATTTTTATTTTGCATTGTGTGTTATATGAAATTAAGAAATAAAAAATAATGATATTAGTAATATAAACATTGATATTTGTAATAATAATAATAATAATAATAGTTATAATTATTATAATATTAATTTTAATTAATATTCCCAGTGAATATTATCAAAGTGAGAATTGCGGCATAGCAAAAAATAATAATAAAATTATTATCACACTGATAAATCCTGTGCTCCACTTCCTGTGTGTTGCATTGCTCTTTGAATATGGTCCTATCTTTGAGGCGTAACCAATCACGTGTGCTACGTAATTTTGCTCATGAGTTGAGTGCAATAAATGAGCATATGGACCTTGAAGTTATGAAAAAACCAATAAAATTATGTAATAATTTTTTTTTATCACTACAAAAAAGATTTAAAGGCATTTCCAAAAGTGTAAAATAGATTTAACTATTTTTTCGATGATTTCTAGCAAGTTTTTTTAAGTTTTTGTAAGTGTTTTAACGACAAATAACCAAATGTACTTAATTAACTTTTTAGTATTATGTAACTATCATAAGAACCGTTTAAAATAGGATATTTTTATCCTGATTCTTTTTTATAGCCCATAAAATTGTCTTTAAAAAAGGATCAGAATAAAAAATTCCTATCTCCACCCCGTTCCGAGATATTTCCGTTTAAAACAGGCTAATATTTAATGTTATTACGAAATAAAGCAATGTTTTCTGTAATTATCGTATAAACGATTAAAAATAGAGAATTTATGTCCTGATCCTTTTTTGTAGTCCTTAAAATTCTCTACAAAAAAGGTTCACGATAAAAACTTCCTATTTTCAACCCTTTTCGAGATATCACATGAAAAAACAGCTTCATGTAACATTGCGAGTTTTTTAATTCTGTTTTTCATTTGGAAAAATTTTCTATTGTATAATTTCTTACCCTGAGCATAAACCGGAACATCTCCACCACCGTGATAAGCCTCGTCGCAAATAATAGCTGCCTGTTGACTGTAATTAAAATCCAAAGTGTCAAAATTTGTAGGATCACTTCGAACTACTCTGCCATGTGAATCATATTCATATGCCATATTATTAGGCCCACCAGTGCTATAAGTTAGTGTCGTATATGGCACTCCGCCGCATTTATCTCTTTTCACAACCCCTAAAAATCATTAAAAAAATTATTCACTCAATTATCACCCTTAAAAATCCACAAATCGAACCTAAAATTGATGAATTTCTCTCTGAATATCCATTAAACGCCATCGAGTGCGAATGGTCACTTGTGACGATTACAAGAGTATTTTGAGGGTTGATAAGGCCCAAAGTTGCGTTGATAGCATCAGAAAATCGAATAGTTTCTCGCAGTGCTTGAGCTGCATGTCCGCGATGATGCGCAAAGTCAATTAAACCACCCTCAACCTTGAAAAAAGCAAAAAATTAATTTTTTTTTCGCTTTTAAACTTATCTAAAAATTTTTACCACTAGTAAAAATCCATTTTTCGACTTGTTTAACACTTGAATGGCCTTTATTGTCATATCCTCAAGGCTTGGCTGGCCCTCGGGGGTAGTTTTTCGTTGCCAATCCATATTCAAGTGACCATTTGCAAATATTCCTAAGAGAAATTCAATTTTTTCCGGCTCAATTTCACGCAATTCACGATTATTTTTTATTACACTGTATAATTTGTTTCTTAATTTTTTTTCCTTTGTCCAGTCTGCAATCAAGTCTCGTCCATCATGGCTGTAGCACGCCCAGGTATCAATTGGATCGTCCTCGGAGCCAGATACGTTTGATTGCAGCACTTGTCGCCCACCTCCCAGGATTACGTTGATATTTCGTCCCGGTAAGTCCTCTATTAATTGTCTAGCTATATCTTTACATTTATTTGCATCCTTTGGCATCGTCGACTCACATTCCCATCGACGATTTGGGGTGTGAGCGTACAGGGGCGCCGGGGTGGCGTGAGTTACCCGCGTTGTCGTTACAAATCCTTGAAAAAATTTTTTTGTTCTATCAAATAATTCGATTAATATTTGAGATACGGAAAAATTACTAGATATCTTTTTTATAGAGAATTTAATTCTCTACAAAATTTTTATTTAGTGTTTTTATCGTATCTTCATTTGTTATCGAGATATTGCGATTTTTGTCCCATCATTGTTCGCGCGGATTTCTATACAGCAATTGATATGATTTATGAAGATTACTAGTTAAATATCAAAGATACAGTGAAATTGCATAAGATCTTTTTTATAGGAAATTTAATTTTCTAGCAATTTGATTATTAGGATTTTTCCTGTATGTCTAAGGATTAGTGAGATATTTGGATTTTAATGAGCGCACCTGTAGCTTTGCCTGCGCGCTGCGCCCAGTCGATAATCGATGAGATCCGATGGTTGGAGTTTAAGCTAGCATTACAATCATTTAATTTTACGTTGATATCGACTCCTGCGACATTGTAGTTCGTTTTAACACCGCAAAACATGGCAGTGGCTGTGGCAGCAGAGTCCGGTACGCGTTTGTCGGTTGTGTAAGTCTAAAAAAACGACAAATTTGCTCGAGAAAAATTTAAATTTCCCAATTAATTAATTAAATTGACATTTCGTACCCCCTAACTAACCTTTAAGAGACCTATATGCGGTAATTTTTCCCAGGCAAGATAACTTTTTTCGCCTCTGTGATGAATTCTACTTGCAGAAATTGTATCAATGCTCATTCCATCGCCGACAAAAAAGATCACGTTTTTAGCTGTTTCTATATTCCATTTTTGAGATAATGCCTCTTGTAAATCTTCATTGGCAATTGTTTTCCAGTATTTTGAATCTTTTTTAAATTGTTGGTTAATTAATTACTTGTTAATAATTATTTATCGACAGACTTACCCTCAAAATTCGCTGAAACTTTGCTCAACAGTTGCAAAATTATTGTGATTAGTACGGTTTTCATCGCGTGACTTTTGACTGACCAACATGAATTTGTGCACGAACCTTCCTCACGGTTATATCTACGTTATCGTATGTCGCGTAGACAAAAGTCTCGTGACTTTTTATATTTTTTATCTATCATCAGAATTGACATTGAGTAATGATGAGAAATTTAACATGCAATTTTTTTCTGAACTTTGCATATAATTATTGATATAAATTTTAATTAGTTGGAAATTTATGATGAAATTTTATTTAAAAATATTTTTCAAGTCGAAAAAAAAATTTTTTTTTTTTTAAATTAATTTATCAAAAAATTTTAGAAAGCGATTTTTGGCGATTTGAAAAACAAAAAACGAATGTTTTTTAAATACTTAAAAATTTATTAATTCCTTAGAAGGTATTTTGACTGTATTTCCTATGTTACCGATTTTAAGGGGTTGGAATATTACCGATCGGTAAAGTAGAAAAGCAGTGGTTCTCAAAATTTAATTGAGTGAAGAAAAAAATTTGTTAAAAATTTTTTCACAGAGAAAATTTAATGTGATTATTATTTTAATTAATTAATTTACCCCCTGCAAGGGGTTCGCTTTGCCTGCAGTCGGTAATTTTGGTGGTAAAAATTTTTTTTACTCATGGTTGGTATTATTTCATCTCTAAAGATAAATTTTACGTCATGTGACGGATAGATATCACTGGTGATGCCGTTTTTTTGATTGTCAACCCCCTGAAACTTTCGAAAAAAATTTTTTTTTGCTCATTAATCTGTATAGGATTTTTTAAAATTGTTTTTTCGACTGTTTTTTTCATTAGGAACTGATTTTCGATTTTAAATGATTTTTTTTTTTTAAATAAAAAGGGTAGTTGATTGTTAAATTTTGGTTTAAGAGGGGTAGTAGAGATTTGTAAATTTATTGATCGTCTTATTTTTCCCCCTGGATGTGTGTTTGAGGAAAGAAATCGAAGATGGCCGGAGTTTTTCCATTGTTTTCGTCCCCCACTCGGCGTTCGCCCCCTTGGGGCTACCACCAACCAACCCCCTGTGTGCGCGAGGTGTGCGAAAATACCAGTGGGGGTGTATATATATAGATATTTTGAGATAAATTAAAAAACTTTGTAAACTCGCCCTCGTCGCTCTCTTTTCGCCCCCTCTCTACCCTTATTTCTTTATCAATACTTTCAACCCTCGTCGAAGGCGCACCCCTATTCAGCGTTGCTACTCCCCGGTTTATTTGCCATATTATCAGATAAAGAGGGGGTAAAATTTTCATCATGGCAGTTTTTTTCCATTGTTTTTTGCACCCTTAAAAAAATTAATGCAAAAATATTTGAAAAATTTTCTTCAAATATTTAAATAAAATTTTTAGAAACTCAAAATTTTGAAAAAAAAAACCAGGTTAGAAATTTAAAAAATTTCAACTATTCAAAATTTTGAATTTTTTTTAAAAAACCAGCTGATATTTTTTTTTTTTAATTTTGATCGACTGAGATAACAAATTATTTTTTGTTGAATTTGTTTTTTTTTTTTTTCTTTATAAATTGAATTTTTGATTATTTTCAATGATTTTCTGATAATTTATTGATATTTTCATGTAATTGTTGAGATGATTTAAAAATTTTATTGATTAAATTTTACTCATGACTGGTCATTCATTAAGCCAGATAATTATTCCGAGTTTTCACTAGATGCTGATGAATTAAAACGGATGATTAAACGCATTGTATTAAACTTGTACACATATGTATAGCTATTAAGCAATGCACTTGAATCATTTTAGAGTAAAACTCATGTTGCTGTGTATATATATAGAAACATATCGGGGGATGAAAATCAGTATTTGATGACCAGTGTGGAATGTAATGAATTTACGCGTCAAGAGCACACTGGACAGTGGAATCGATTGCAATTTCCTCAATCGAAAATTAAATTAAGCCCGCGGAGATAACGCAGCAAAATGCATTCTCTATTTCATCTCATTCTCTGTCTCTTGCGTGATATATATATTTTATTTTATTTTATTTTTTCACTTATTTGTGACGCATTGGCCCAACCAATGCCAGCCAATTTTCCGGGATTTTCCTGTAACTGTACAAGCCACAATGAAATCCTGGTAAATTTACATTGCGTCGCATTTGTTGAGCTCTAAATGGCACATTTCATTTCATTTCGTTTATTTTTTTTATTTCAAGTCTAAAACAAGTACACTAAACTCTGCAATGCATTCATTAAAATTTTCTTTACCTAATTAATAAATGAATTAATTCAACAAACAACTAAACTCTAAAATTTGTTTAGAATTTTTGTAAAAAAAAGTTTATCATGGTATAACTCGGTATATATTTGAAAATAGAGGAAAATTGTTTATATACTTTTTTTTAGAGAATTTTATTCTCTGTAAAATTGATATTTTGTTTTTTTGTTTTTTTCGTTTTTCGAATGGATATCGAGATATTCGACTATTTGTGAGATCATATAATCAGAGGTTTTTTTTTAGAGCGTGATTTATAATTTGAAATTAGTCGTTAAATATTTGAGATATAGTAAAATTACTAGGAATATTTTTAATTGAGAATTTAATTCTCTATGTAATTGATAATTAATATTTTTGTTGTATCTTTGATGGTTAGCGAGATAAATCGCATTTTATATGAGCGCACCTGTGGCCTTACTTGCGCATTGCGTCCAGTCGATACAACTGTAATTGTAGCCAACATTAATTTTGATTAGAAATTTGTTAAATTTCCGAGTTTTTTCATTTAAATTAATTTTTATCATTTATTAAACAAATTTTATTCATTATAAAAATTTTAAATTGATGAATAGAATTTTTTTTAAGTCGCGAATGGGTTAAAAAAACATTTTTATGCATTAAATCTACCCCTTAAGAATATTTAGGAGTTGTTTCGCATTGTAATAATCGATTGTTAAATTAATCCCTCAATTTTTCATGATTAATTTTATGTCTTTAAATCAAAGATAAAATATTTTTTAATTTAAAACGTAAAAAAAATTTTTTTTTCACGCACAACAGCTTCTGTTTTTTAAATTAGGGGGTTGTAAAAATTTTAAAAATTATAAATTTAATTATTCACTATATCTCAAATATTTTTTAATTCCAAATTTTGCTACACATCTATTAAATATGGATGAAAAGTTTTTTTTTTTTCACAAAAATCATCCCTTAAAATCCCTATCTTATAATTCAAAAATCACTTCTAACTTGAGTTATAGAATTACTTCACTTTTTCGTTGATATTAAAAGGGAAAAATCATCGTTTTTTTTCGGTTATAAAATTTTTTTTCAAGCACTGAAAACTACCCTTTGGCACAATTTGATGATTCTTAGATGTTGCAAGTTTTATAAGTGGATAATTTTGTGTGTCAGTAGGTTGTGACTCGGTTAGAATGGTGATAGAGTGTACTGATGGTGTTGTTTGCGATCTCAGGTAACCGCGATAGGTAGGGAAGGGGTTGAATAGGACTCAGGTTTGACCAGTATGCAAATTTCTCCTGCCCATGAGTGGACCGGACCCGGAAAAAAGCCATTCTCAATCTTTTCCGGGGTCCGTTACGTTAGTTAAATACATCATGCTTCTAAGCAGCTGGTCGTGCTATTGTACTTTTGAAAAACCACCCCTTCTAGTCAACTATATTGAAATTGTTAAAATTATAATATCGAAATTATTTTTTTTTTTTCATTAAAATCTTCCTCTAATTTTGCTTCAGCTATAATTATATTTTATATTAATAAAGGGATGAAGGCGTGTAATAGGGGTGGTGTATGGAAAATTTTTTTTCAGTTTAAAAATGTTTAAAATATCAAATTGTACCATTTTTTTAGGTCCTTTTATATTTGTAGCTGTTAAAGGGGTGTATAAAATTTGTTTCGCACCCTTTATCGTGGAATCCATCAAAAGTAATAATAAAATTGTGTGTTTGAGGAATTTTTTCGAGATAAACAAAAAAAAATTTTTTTTGTGAAAATTTAGAAGGGGTACCCCTTGGATATCTCAGCGTTTTCATGATTTTTTTTGATTTTTCGCTGATAACTCGGTAAATATAAGAGATAGCGAAAAATATCATTGAAGTTAAAAGATAGAGGATGAAATTTCCTACAAAAATGACGAATAAAATTTTTTTCCATCTCTCTTAGTTTTTGAGATATTAAAATTTTTTTAAAATTTAGATTTTTCAAAATATCTCGAAATAAACGTAAAATATCAAAAAAATTTATTCGATTTTTTTTGTCAAAAATTAAATTTCCTACAAGATGATTCTTATGACATTTTTCGTTATCTCAACTAGTTATCGAGTTATCCGTAAAAAAATGAAAAATCGCGTAAAATCCGCGTCATAAATCCTTAAAAATTACAAAATGGTAAAAAATTTTTTTTTTCTCGTTCTTTAATATCTCGAAATTTATTTTTACAATTGATTCAATTTAAAAATAAAAAATAATCATTTTCGGCTGACATAACATAGGTTATTCTATTTAAAAAAAGTAAAAATACCCATAACGATCAAATATGTGTGGTATATGTTTATTTTAGGGGTTGAAAAAGTAAAAAATAAAATAATCAAGTTTCGGGAAGCATTTTCAAAAACACTTGAAACATATTTCAAGCGGTAAAATTAATGTAGAAAGTTTAATTTAATAGAAAAAAAATTTTTTTTTTTTTTGTTTATTATACGCTATTTTGATTATTAAATTAATTATGAGGGCTATAAGGGTAGTTGATCTATTGTATATACGTGAAGAGTGTGAAACAAAAGAAAAGGTCGCTTGGGAAATAATAAAGTTAAGAGTTTTTAATTGTATCATAAATTTCGTGAGCTTGCTTTTGTTTATAACGTCGGTCCAACTTTTACTATGAAGCCTAGTACTCATCAGTTGCATTGTTTCAACGCATATTTTCACGGTTTTATCGATAAAAAAAAATATTCTCTTCATTATACATTTTATATACTTCTTCCCTAAGTTTTCAACATAATTTAAATATTTTTTGAATTATAAAAATAATAACATTTAGTGATTTTCTATTTAAAAGCGATATTTTTTATCTTTTATTTTTCGTAGGGTGCGCGTGGAGTCTTGAAAAAATACTGAGGGTTGAGATTCATCTTAGGGGTGGTTCTTTCGATGATATATATAACTACTCTCGTTGCCAGGGGTGAAATTCATAAAAAATCTTACCCATAAAATATTGACCAACCCGAAATTTTTTTTTCTTCCACAAAAAGTTTTGAAAAAAATTTCATGATTTTTAATTTAAAAAAAAATATTACAATTTAAATATTTACTTTTTAATGCTTAAACAAAATTATTTTGGTAAATTAAACTATAAATTTTTCATTTAAAAATAGGAAAATCATTAAAATTTTGTGTGTATTTAAGAAAAATTAATGGCATATAGCAAAAAATTGTGGTAAAATAATTGGAAATGTAGAGTTAATTTTATTTTTATTTAGGAATAATTGCTCGAACTATTTTCAGGGGTATTGAGCTGAGAAACATTAGGTGCAATTAGTAGCGAGCGACTTAAGCTCGCCCATAGATTATTCACCATGAGTATAATATACAAAGTAATGGCAAGCCACTTGAAGTAGAAAATTTAAAGCTCGTTAATTACTTGAATTTTTATCAATAATAAAAAAAACCAAAATAAAATTATCATTCAGAAAATTTAAAAAATAAAAATTAACCTTTCAATTTTGCAAAGAAAAATTTTTCTTTCTCACATAAAAATAAAATAAATAATTAATTTTAAAAAATTTATAAAAAATATTGACTTGTTCAATATTTGACTTGTATAATATTTATTTATCAGTTCGTTATAAGTGTAAATAATAATTTTTTACGTTTATCGACAGTAATTATTATCCTGACTCGCGCAGTCGATAAGTAGATTTTTTTATTGATTCAAAAAGAAGGTCACTGACTTACCTATCGTGCCACAAAGGGGTTGTTGACTCTGTTGACTCGATAAAGGGTAAATAAATTATCCGAACAAGAGGGCAGTGATGTACTATTAAAATAAATTGAAAAAAAAAAAGAAAAAAAATTCTATAAAAAATTAATTTACCATTGTTTTCCAATTGAAACTTGTTTTTAAAAACCTAAAATTTAATTGTCCAATTGTAGTTATAATGTTAAAAGTAATTATTAATTATTTTTATATAAATAATAATTAACAAAAATTTTTTTTTTGAGTAATATAAAAATTATTTGATTTTACTGTCACAAAATTTTTCATTTATTTATACATTTCTAGCGTGATGTGAGGTATAAATTTTATTACAGTACTTAAATTTACATTTAATGGAAATATTCGAATAAGATAGGGTAGGTTATTCCATATAGAAATCCATAATTCATTGAGTTATTTTGGAAATACATTTGGACGTTCACCTCGTTTACTTTATTATATACTTAACTTTTTATTGAATCATTGCTATACGAATGAACTGTCAAGCTGCCACTCATATACTTAAATACATAATAAATATTAAAGTTAATTAAAATCACCCTCTTGTCGGTCAAAATATCGATTAATAATTTTTTTTGAATATTTGAAAGAAAAAAAAAAACATGTAAAAAATTTAAAAAGAATTTTTTTTTTATTCTTGAAAGTTTTGAGCTAGCTAATTCAAAATGGCGGAAAACCACCCCTATATCATTCTCTCTCGCGACCCCTCGAGGCACCACCTCCTTCTCGTTGAATATAGGGTGGGGCCTACCAAAGTATGGCGCGCTCAGAACCCTTCATCTCAGAACTTGCAAATTGAAATCCTGTGCAATTTTGTGTGTCTGTGAGAAATTTCAATTCTAAGGGTAGTTTATACACATAAATTTATATATCTAATATATAAATTTATTGATGCATTTTTTAAGTATATTTATTTGTAAGAATAATAAATTAATTATTCAATTAATTAAGTTTTTAGAATAATGTATGATATTGATAAAATTGATTTAATTTTAATTTGATAGATTTATTTATATTACCGGAAATAATAGTCTTATCTTTAGGGCTTAGTGTTGAATACCAGAAATTTTCAAGGGGTGGGACACTGAGATTTTGCGTTCTACGTCGCAGACGCTTTGAATTCCATGAGAATAGTTTTGCTTGGCTCATCGTGAAGATTATGCATAATTTAATATATCATGCTAATTCATATTATATTAGAAAATTATTAATTAATTAATTAATTACTTTTTTTTAATTACCTTGAAATTTTTTTTCTCCAAGAATTTTGTCTTGTATGCCATTAATTTTTATCACATAATTAACACTTAATAATTAAAATAATTAATTAATTACTTTATTTATAAATTATGCTTTTTTTTGTATGAAAAAAAAATTTTTTTGTTTTATTTTCATCGAGTTTAGTTGGATAAAAATATACACACGAATTTTTCCACGTCTAGGAGAATACTGAAGGCACCCTTATTTTTCTACCCTCATGTAAAGTCGTGTAGATTTTTACGATTCTGCGCGCAGAAAAATTTTCTTTTTCCCCATCAGAATCGCGAGTCTGCGCATTAGGAAAGAAAAAACAATTTTTTTCACCCTTAATTTCAAGTGTATGTATGTATATATACTTTAAATTGTAAATCGACCTTTGATTAAGAGATTTTCCGGTTGGATTTTTGAAGGGTGGGTTTTATTAAGTCTCTATTTTCACCTGAAAATCGAGCAAGCAGTCTCAAGTGACTCAAACTCGATTAGGACGCTATTAACGGACCGGGTTTGAAGAGCTAAGGGGGTGAGAGAGGATACGGGGGTGAGTTAGGGGGAGGATTTTGCTGGAAGTCGTAATGGGATCAGTGAGTACTCGTTTACGGCCGAGATAGTCCAAAATAACACCGTCATAACTATTTAATTTTATTAAAAAAAATATTATTAATCCTAAAACTACCCCTTGCTAGCTGAGGATGGTTCAAAAGGGTTGAAAAAAATAATCACTTTATATTCTTTCATAATTGAATATTAACAGCATAAAACTGAATTTATTTTCTGGATAAAAATGAGAAAAACTATCCCTACTACCCTTTGTAAACGGATGGGGTAGTATCGTGATTTGGAAACATTTTTTATTCATCTGCACTATATACGATATGGATAAAACAAACGAAAATTTTTTTTGAAAATAAAATACAAAACCATCCCCATTCAAGGGGTTGGAATATAGGGGTTGATTGGGGGTTAAAATTTTTTTTCAATATTCTCTCATCATAAGATGTATGAAAAATGTAAAAAAATATTTTTTAAGGATGAAGTGTGAGTTAATTACCTCTAAAATTCATCCCTTAAAATTTTGTTTTATTTAATTTTTTATTAATTTTTATTTTTTTCTTATTTTATTTCTATAAAATTATCTATACTTAAATATACAACTGTCGGTGTATTTTCAATCTCGAGGGAGTATTGTATCTTCCACCCCTATGGCCTCTAAAACCTTCAGAAAGATCTAAAACAGTTTGAGGTTGAATTTCTCCCAGTAAAAGGGTGAAATTTCATGTTTGTTAATCCCGAATTTATCTACAAATAGTCAAACTAGTATTGCAATCACATCCCCTAAGAGTAGTTCTACCTTTCCGCCTCTTATAAGGGTTGAATCGACGTTAGGGTATAAATTTCAACCTTGGAATATATATAGATTAGTGTGTGTTAGTGTTTAGAGATGCCAGGTGGATGAAAATCCTTTGAGAAATGTCTCATAGTATTTCCGGTCGTCGTCGTCGTCGTCGTCGTCAAGGGGGTTGGAAAATGGCCGTGAGGGAGAGGCCCCGGGGGGTTAAAGAGGCGCGCAACTACCTTCTTGGATCAATAAATGATTTAACATACACAAAATGGCGCCTAGAACCGCGACGAAGAGAGAAAGTCTCAGGCATAGGAGGGTGGTTGCGCTGCAACGTGGGGTTGGTGAGTTCGGGGGTGGTTGGTTGGAACTAGAAATAATGTAATCTACCTTAGACTATCTCTCTCGCAGTTTCTGCAGTCTGCGCTTTCTCTTCTGTGCCACCCCCACCCCCAAGTTTCATGCCAAAGGGGGTTGAGGGTGGGTTCCCCAAAGCAACCCCAGAAATGGCGGGGAAGTAATATATATATATATTTCCTTTCTAATGTAATCTACTGTCTCACTCTGTCTCTTCTGTCTTTCACGTTAGCTTGCAACCCCCATCCCCTGTAACGCATCACTCACCTTCGACGTCTAAGGGGTTGCGCCGGGGGTGTGTGTAGACAACTCGCGATGCCATCCGAGATGCTCTTGCAATGTTTCAGACGATCGGGTGAATAATTTTGAAATTTTTTATTTTTAAGAAGAAATAAAAATAGGGTTGGGGTGGTTTTTGAATTTTGGAGGTTGGTTTTTTTTGGTTTTTAAAAAATTTTTTGTTTTGAGGTGTGGTTCAACTTATCTCGTTAATTTTATACCTCTGAGACAGTGTGTTTCCACCCCTCTTATCTTTTGGGTCTAGAGGGGATGAAAGTCGGGAGGACATGAATCTGATTAGTCTCTGAGATAGAATTGAATTTTGTTGGAGCATAAGTTATATGTGAAAAGTTTTAGTCTCACTGTTTTGAAAATTATTTATAAGTTTTTAGTAATTAAAAAAAAAGATTTTTCACATTTTCTATTTACAATTATTCTCTATTATAGGGGTTAATTTTTATAGTCTAGACAAACTAGTTAATTTGAGAGATACCGCGCACTATCATTTATTCATCTGATCCTCAACTCTCTGATGGTGGGTTTATTTTCACAAAAAATCCCTTATCACTTGGGGGTTAAAATATCCCTTAAAAGTTGACATATTTGATGAATTTTTTTTTTTCTACGTTTAAAATCTTCTAGGACTTTTGAATTTTTTAGTGAAAATGGAAAAAAAAATTTTTTTTCTTTGTCATGTAGGGGTTGATTTTTTTTTGGTGGAAAAAAATAGAACGGTTTGGGGTTGAAAATGAGATGTAAAAATTTATTTTTAATTTTTTAAGTTGACGGTGAATAATTTTAGATGCTCCTAAATAAACTTTGAGAATATTTGACTGTAATGGGGGTAGTAAAATGGATTTTAGGAGGGCTGTACGTGCGTGGGTCTTCTCGGCTTCGTCGTCGTCGGCGTCGTGGGCTTCGTAGGGGGTGAAGAGGACCCCTAGTAGAGATCCCTAAATATTAAGAGAGCATTAAGCGCGTACGCGAAGCGGCCATTTTGTGAGAAAGGCCAAGAGCCACCCCCTGCTGCTTTTCTCCGTAGATTCTCTTCTCTAGTCGCCCCTTTTCCATACGCCGTATATACGCCAACGACGCCCTCAGAAACGCGTACTCGCTCGTCTCTGGCATATATTATTACATTACAAGGGTACTTCCATCCCTTGAACTCACACCCCCGCGGGATCAACCCTCTTCCTTTTGCCATCGAAACGCCTGAGTACTTTGCAAGATTATGGAAATCGTCGCTCTTGAGATTAGACCGCGAGGTCAGCGGTTTTCGTTTCAAAATTTTCAACCCATTTCAACCCTTGAAATAATACCTTAATATAATTTGAAAGAGAAAATTTTTTTTACGTCGAATTAACTGTTATCATATTTAATACTTGATTTTTTTATTAGAAACAATTTTTTTATAAAAAACAACCCCCTGATAATGTTTTTAGTTTTTTATTTAAAAAAAATTTAACCGAAAATAAGAATATAATGAATGCACTTTTATTATTTCTAATTTTTTTTTTTTTTTTTCATTTCCATTTTCAGCCCTTAAAAACAACCCTTATCAATCAATTTTTTTGTCTAGAAAAAAAATTATCAAGGATGAATGAGATCGATTCAGTTGGATTTATTATTGTGGAAAATTTTAAGGGTACTTTTTTCAACCCTTATCGCAATTTACATGGAGAAAATTAAAAAAAAAAATCTTTTTATTAATGGGAAAAATTTTTCTTTTAAATGATTGAAATAAAATATTTGTATTGGAGTGATTTCTAATAATGGCAATAATATTCCTCATTAATTTATCGTCTAAAAGGGGGTTGGAGCGCATATATAGAGACCCACGTTTGCATCACATATCTTCATTAAGATGTTGGGGGTGGGCTGGAGTCACGATACTTAGAGTTGGTAGCATGAGAGAGGTTGGTCTTGAAGAAGAACATGGAGGGTGGGTCGTATAGTTGGGGAAAAGGCGATGGGGGTGAGTTGGAGGCAGTTACTATACCACCACCGAGTTCCTCCAAGTTTGTTGTGTGTGAAAACAGGGTCTGATTTGAATTTATATTACTTGGCCGACGCCCGTGCATACCTCTATATCCAGCATCTAACCATCCCACCCCCTCTTTCTGCACCACCAGGCGCTCGAGGAAATTTCCATATATCTGAGAAAGCGGGCCTGATGCTGCACAACGAATGCGCAACACATAAACCCCGGCTTCCAACCTATTTTCTTCGATGTTCAACCCCTAACGTGTTCCACGAAACCAATCAACCCTCTGTAGAAAATCCCTTTTCAAGTTGAATGAATTATTTTATCATAAAAATTACTGTAATAATAAATTTCTGAAAAAACTTCTCCATTAAAAATATCAACCTAGCGATAGGGGTGGTTTCATCCACAAATTTCACGCAACGTAATTTTTTTAATAAAATATTAATAATCTTTCAACTTTTATTTTTTCAAATATTTCGATTTGTGGGCAGGAGTAGAAAATAATTCTAAGGGGTATAATATCATCCCTTATTTTTTATTTTTTACAAGATTCTTAATCAACGAAGCATTTTTTAAAATTTTTTTCAACAATTTTCAACGTTTATAACCCTCAGGAATGGAAAAAATTGATAAGGGTAGTTTTTTAATTTTTGCAATTAAAAAAATTTTCCGGTTACAGTACAATTAAAAAAATATTTGTTTTTTTAAATTTTTATTATTTGACTTGAAATGTTTTTTTTTTTTCATAGGGGTTGAAATAATCAAGCGGGGGTGAAAAAAAGTAAACCGGTGTAAGGCAATTAAATGGGTTAAAATTTACTTGACGCAAACGGACTCGATTTCAAGCGTGGGTTTTTACACAAATTCCCACCCCCTCAATGTGATTATATACTACACTAAGGGCTTGTATTCTCACACTGAAACACGCGATGGATAAGAGGGTGTAAGGATGAGGTGCAGAGGACATTGCTTTGAGCGCTTTTTAAACGCTCACCGTATTTATATCCCAAACCAACTCTCACGGGGCATAAAAGCACAAAACAATTAAAAGCACGGTAAGCCTCAAAGCACAACCACACACTCACAAGTTTATTTCTTCACATTTCACCCTATTTCACGCCAAAATACATGCACCACAATTTATTTCAAGTGCATGAAAACAAGTGTTAAAAATTTTTTTTCTACACAATTTTTTTCTTTGAAGACTGATGTGATCAAATCAACGTCTCAGAATAGAACTAACGCAGTTTAAGCATCTGTTAGACTGAAATACTCTTCAAAGGACCGGTCAGAAAGTGACCGG
This sequence comes from Macrocentrus cingulum, assembly GCA_002156465.1. NCBI lineage: Eukaryota > Metazoa > Arthropoda > Insecta > Hymenoptera > Braconidae > Macrocentrus > Macrocentrus cingulum. The sequence continues at coordinate 21,492 of MVJL01002691.1, read as the reverse complement.
TCACCCCAAGATATCACTGGAGGTGGTAACAGATTCACTTTCAGTGGAATGTAGGACACTCGCGAATAATTCCCACAGAACGGGTCACAACACAACCTGAATTGCAATCGAATGGTCAAGGTTCCGTCGCTGTTTGACCGGTTATACGGAGAAATTTCATTCTCACGAGTTAAGAAAATTTCCATCACATTAAACTAACCCTCTAAGAAATTAGAAAAAAAATATTTTCATCTTATAAACTTATAAAAATAATTTTTTCTGAATGTAGAAATGATTATCTTGAGAAAAAATTTTTTTTTAAGTGTTTCGACACATGATTAGGGTGGTTTTTTGATCTCTTCCGGGTATTCAACAACATGCTGCATTCTATTAACTCGTTTATTGTTATTGTATGCATATTATCCAACCCTTTTGGACTCTAGAACATTGACATTGAAGAACAATGGTGATTGTATGCCTCGTGCACATTGACCATTTATATACATTGCGCATAAATATGTATATGACATCTTAGGGACGAATGAAGAGGGACTGAGTTATCTCAAAGGCGACGAGTGTACAATTAAGTCGTTAGGCTACTTCCGGCAACTTGCTTCGTGTTATTCTATCGGTGTGCACGGTCCATGCTGAAAGTTTACAAGTTTCGTACAGTACGCATTGCAGTGTCCAAGAATGGAATTAAATGGTCACTAAGTGCTTCCCCTTATACAAATGCCATTTAACTCAATTCTAACAACGATTGAAAATTTTTTTTTTAACAAAAAAAAACACTCAAAATAATATTTTTTTCTTATAGAAATTAATTCTTAAAAAATTTCTCACTTGAAATAAATTTAATACATGTTTTTTGAGGTATGTTAATATTTTTTCACGTATTTAATTATTTTATATGAAAGTTAGGGGTAGGAATTTTCAGCCCTTAAAAAATTAAATTAGAAAATTTTGAAAACAAAAAAAAATGTTTGAGAAAATGGTGATGGCGTGTTTTAAAAGGTTATACCTCGACCTCTGCGAGAAGGTGGTTTAGGGGTGGGAGGGTTAACTAAAGCGCCGAGGGTGGTGGATGAAAGTTTGTTCGATTCGATATTCATCTCGAGATTAAATTCAATTTCTCTCCGTCAAGCTAACTCGACAGTAAAACGGCTGCGCCGCCGAGAATCGTGAGACGTTTGAAATTCACCCCCCTTCATCCCCTATACTATATAGCATCTCTGGGTCTCGATATTCTGCAGGAGTTTCTCGCGCGCTGCGTCTTCCGCTCGCGAATATATATCTTGAGATAAAACGGCCATCACCGAATATGCAGTTCTCTGAGCCACCCCTCTGTAAGCTTGGGGGGTGCGGTCTAAAACCACCTCTGCATATATTTCACCATTTTAAACCGTGATTTTCTCAATTTTTTCACAACAAACATATTTTAAATTACATTTTGTTTTGAAAAAATTAAAAAATTGAAATATTTAAGGGATGAAAAAATTTTTTTCACAAAAAAACAATCTGACCATTTTTAATTCCTTCGTTTGATAGTGTTTAAAAAATTTTTTTTTCACCCTTATTTGATTTTTATTAAATAATTGAAAAAATTCTATGATATTTTGGGGATGAAAATTAAAAAACTCGTATTACTGATTTTTTATAATTATTTTTGAGTTAAAAAAAAAAATATTTAAACTCTCATTTAACTTATTTTCAACCCTTAGAACTAATTTTATTGATAAAACTCGTTTTTTTTTTTTTTAGAAACTTGAGGGTAAATTTTTATTTTTTGTGTAAAAATAGAAAAAATAAATTTTTTTATTATTTAGAAATAATTATATAAACAGTTTGTAGATAGTTAAAAATTTATTTTTGCAAATTTACTTTAAAATTTTGATATTTTGAAGTATTTTTTTTTTCTGCGTAAGCACAAGATGCGTCGCTTTTGCTTTAAAGATAGTCGTTCTAACGTCCAACTTAGTCTATTTCCTCTTGTGAGTCAATGCAACTGCTCCTTGGAGCAGGAGTTTCTGGAAGGAACGTTTCATATCATTAATTATCTAAATTGAACAACCAGCCGTGTCGCTTGGTAGATCGAAATTGTCAAAGGACGTTAGCGAATGAGGAACCAGGGTGGCTTTTGTCTGACAACGCTTGAGAAATTCTATTCTGACAATAATTACACACAAAATTATGTTATACCCTGAAAAGTCAAAGTAAAAATAAAAAAAAACTATATAATACATTGAAATATATTTGCTTTAAATAAAAAATTTTTTCGAAATATTTTGTTTATAGTATATATACATTTTTTTAGGGGTTGAAATTATTAAATATAATTTTAATTATAAATTTTATATCGGGAGAAATTTTAATGATTTTTTGTTTGAATTTTTTAGTAGAAAAATTTGATTTTTTTTAATTAATAAATTTCAATGCAGTTTGCCATTTTCTCCAAGGATTATCTTGACACACAGCCACCCTCTTGGCTCTCATTCTCTCAATAAGGAAGTTCCCTTCAGTGTGTTTGCATGCTCATGAGATATATACGAGCAAATCTCGACGTCCCAGCCAAACTCCTCTTCAGGGTTTATGCCCCTATTCGTTCCTACGTCCTATCCTCTCGTCCTTCGCCTTTCCCAGAAACATCAGTTCTCACCCATCTACCACTCCTACAGCAACGACTCACCCCCACAAAAGGTGAGAGAGTAACGATTTTCCTCCATCTTACGTCTATTATTTTATCTCTAGTTTTAAATAATTTTATTGTCCTATAAAAATTGCGCAGATATTAAAAAAAACTACGGATTAAGTCTGAGGGTTAATCAGTGACTTGAATGCTTGGTTATAGGATCGTGTGATAAGCTTAAATCATCCCTTAAATTAATTGAAACACTTGAAATTTTATTTATCTCGTAAAATAATTTATTTTTATGTGTTTTAAGTTGTTTAAATGGTTTATAATTGTATTATATTAATTTTGATAGGGGTTGAAAATAAAAACAACTCGTATAAAATATCATTAAAAATATATTCAATTATTTTAATCTTGAAAAAATATTCAGAGTTTCATTTCGATCATTGATTTTACTTATTATAAATTTTTAAAAACATAAATCAACCCTTAAAACACTTTTTTTAGACGATTTAATTTTTTTTTAGGGTTGTATTTATGAAATTTTTTATATCAATGTAAGAAAATATTTTTAAATTGCATAAAATAATTTGGATTTAAGAAAAAAATGAAGGGTTAAAAATAAAAGGGTGGTTTTTCATCAAAAACAAAATAATTTTACCATATATCCTTTCTCATTTTCAAATTTATATGAATAAAAAAACTTGATATCTACCCCTAGAAAAATTTTATCAACCCTTAAAATTTTTCAAGGGTTGTTTTTCTTCAAAATTAATATACAAAAAAATATCTATAAATTCTAAATCGGGTATATTAATTAATAATTAATATAATTAAAAGATTTTTGAAAAAAACTACGACTTGAAAAGGGGTTGTTGAGGGAAAATATAAATAAAAATTTATTTATCTCAAATTTCTGCTAACCACTTCGATAATTTAATGCACCTTCTGCATGTGCTTATATAATAACCCCCGTGAGCTCGCCTTAAATTCTAGGCACATGCAGAACAGCAAGGGGGCGGAAGGGTGAGTGGGAGGTAGCAAGGTACCCCTTAGGACAAATTCTAAGGCGAAGGAGTGTCGTAGTCACACGATTCTATACCCCGGGCATTGGATGTGGAAAGGGGATGAAACGGTCTTCGTTTCCTGCACCCACCACCCCCTGAATGGGGGTGGAAGGCCCGCCGATCTCATACATACATTAACGTTGCTTGTCAGACGTGTCTGAGACTTAAGACACCAGTGGAGGCTGCACACCCCCATCCGGGATTTCCTTGGAAAATAGGGGTTGCAACCCCTAAGACGAAAAGGCTCGTGTGCATGTGTATAACCGCCCGCCATGTAAGACTCTCGACATCAATCTTAACCACCATCCTCTCTTGCACCCGCCATCCATCGTATATTCGTCTGGGTGGCGGCATTTCACCCTCACTTCACTGCATTTCCTTTTGCGCTTTGGCCTCTCTAGTGTAGAGAATCGCTGGCAGACGCAGCAAACTATCGCGTGAGCTTCACAGTTAAATTAAATTAATTAGGCACCAGGTTCAAGGATTATATTTGACGGGAATTTGACGCTTGAATTAATTTTACAGAGGGTGAGAAGATGAGACATTCATATTGGCAAACGGTTTTTGAACGGTTTTTTAAGGGTTGAAATATTTTTCCATGCTTTTTTCAGCACGTTTGGATATACACATGGGTTGTGCATTTTTTTTTTGAATTTTTTTTTTTTTGTAATGGAAAATGTAGATTTTTTTCAATAGGAAACTTTGAAAATATTTCAGAATTAAATTTAAGGGGGTATAATGATGAAAAATCGTCTTTAGAGCCGTTTTTTCGATTGAAACGCAACATTGTGGTTAAAATATTGTGTTTAAATAATATTATTATTCGCTCATTGAGAATTGAACACGAAAAATTATTCAAATAGCAATTATTATCAACTGATATATATTTGTTTTGTTAGAAAATATTTAGTTACAAAAATTTGCAATTTTTGAATGGACCTAAGGGGGTTGAGGGGTATATAGTTGTTGAACGTGCGGAGAATAGGACTATGGAAAGTTGTGTGTTGGAGGAATCCGCTGTCGATTTACCTATTCCTTACGATCGAACGGCAGAGACCCAGGAGCGCGCACGTTAATGGAAAATGTTTTAGCATCAGCCCTCTCTCGCCGCGGCTCGGCACGTATCTCTTGGAGGATGTTGGCTCTCCGGGCCTACGGGGGTGTGAGGGTTGCGCCAAGGGGTGGGCAAAGAAGGTCGCTGCGGCACGAGAGGGGTTGCGAGTCAGGGCGAAAGGACACCAACGACGACGGCGACGAGGGTGGAAGCAGCCGAGGTATAATATAAGGGTAGTTTGTGTCGGGAGCTCCCGGGCGCAGTGCTTACCACCCTCTAGGCCACCCTCCAAGATGCCTCAACCACGCGGCAGCTGCGATTGGTCCATATTATTCAAAATGGCGTCTTCTCTGTATAAGATCCGTTTTATTACCCTCGCAATTCTCTCAACTTACATATTCAATTTCAATATATTTATTCCAAAATTTATATACATATTTTTTCTACATGAAAAATCATCCCTAACAATTTTTTTGTTCATCTTCATTTCACAAAAATGGACATTTTTTCTTTGTTTAATATTTTTTATTGATTTTTTTGATGGAATTTTTTGTTTTTCGTTTGATAAAATAGTGTTTCACATGGAACCGGATTTTTTAGGGGTTGAATAGGTCGTCTGAAGACCGATGGTTGAAGATTAAGGGATGAAACAAGTTCAAGTACTGGAATATAGTTATAATTGTATAAGTGTGTATTTTATTTCTTGATGTTACCGATCGGGTTTTCATGGGATTCTATTCCTGTTATTTCGATTTTCAAATTACGAGGGCTAGTGAGTGATTTAAAATTGTTTATTTTTTTTTTTTGATGTTAGAAAATTTTTTGAAACACTGATTTTATATACTTGAAATTTTATTTAAAATAATTTAAATAATTATATTTTTTGTAGGAAGATTGCAAGTAGAAATTTTTTTTCTTTTTTTTGGATTTGTTTTTATGAAGTGATTATAAATAATCGAAGTTTTTTTTTTGGGGGATTGCTAGAATATGTTTCCGAGTCGTTAAAATGTGATTTATCGTTGTAGGGCATGAAATATATTATAGTGAGCAAAAACGAAACATATAAGAACAATTTTGGCACATTTATACGGGAAGGAAACGAGTGTCCGGCACGCAGGAATTTCCCACACCGCTGACCACTGGTCAGCCAACCCTGCTCACTATACCCCCCTTTGCCACGGGGTGGGCCAGTTTACGAAGGTCTAGTCTGATTTCAAAACGAAACGAGATAGCCCTTGGTCTTTCTGGTCACATCAGGACCAGATTGAAACAAGTATATCGAGATTTCTCTCTCACGATAACGCTTCTAATAACAGTATTATTTATATTACATAGAAATAAAAATTTACCCTTGAAAAAAAAATTTTTTTTTTTCATTAAAAAAAAAATTTTTCATTTTATTGCGTTTTATATAAAAAAAATTAATTAATATTTTTAAAGAATTTGTTAGGAAATTTTTCAACTTATATTTTCATCCCTTAAATAGTTTTTCATACTCGTATGAATCCTCGAATTTTGTTTATTAATAGAAAAAAATATTCTTTTTCATACATTTTGTTGAGAATTTTTTTTTCTGGTTTTCATCCCTTAAAATATTTTTGAGGGCTAAAATCCTTTGCAGGGGTTGGAAGGGGGGTAAAAATCGATTCAGTTGTCAAAAATATAATTTTTTATAGTTTATCAAAAATATTTTTTAATTTTAATCGGAAAAAATTATATTTCTACCCCTTAGAAATTTTCCACCCCTTCTGAGACGGAGATTTTGGTTTTAAAAAAACAAAAAATTTCGTGTATTTCACTTATATTATTAAGACTTTTAGCCTTAGAAAATAATATTTTTATTTTTCAACCGTTAAAAAATTTTCCCATCATTCAAACAACCCTTAAAATTTTTTTTCTCAAACTCGGTAGAAAAATCTTAACTTTTCACCCTTAAAAATAACACTTTTCGAAAATTTTTACCGTCTCCAACTCTTAAATTTCATGAAAAATGATATTTTTCCCGTTTTTCAAGTGTTAAAAATTTTTTCCCAACGAGAGAACACGTTATAGCAAGTAATTTCGAGTTTCCAGCGGTAGAAAGGGGTAGCATGGGGTGGTAAATCCTGTAGGGGGTGGTTTTTCCGAGTCTAGCATGACAGAGAGAGATTGAGAGCATCGTCTTGCTCATCGCGTTCGTCTTGCGACGCTCAAAGTATGTTCTGGCGTTGGTACTGGGTGCTCTATCGCATTGCACGTGTTCCGTAACATTAATAATGCCAGCGAAGGCGTGTCCCAGGGGGTGAGGGGTGTATATCTTAGACTGGAAGTAAGTTTCTCGAGAGCTCGGATGGAAATTGACGTTAATGTATCACGAAAGCATGTCTCTCTTCCTCTTACCGACCTCTTCCTGTGCCAACCACTGCTAGAATAGACGGCCTGCCTTAAAATGTATATATGTATATATTTTATACATATATACTGATGGTTAGAGTTTACTGCTGCCTCGTCGGCAAGCTCCTTTGCTCAACGGTGCTCTCGTCTTTCCCGGAGGACTTGTGTGCACGATTACCATCCAAAAGAAGCGTCGCACAGTTCTGTACTGCACACTGGCGCTCGAATACCTAATTCAATGGTGCACGATTATCATCAGAGGCGTCTTTGAACTGTCTCAGACCATTCACAGTCCTAAACTTCAAGCTCTCTGACAGATATCTCTGATCCGCATATTCCTATTCATGTCTTGACATTTTCACAGAGAAAAATATTTTATTTTCATCCTTTTCTTGAATTATTTTATAGTTTTCAAATATCTTAGGATAATTTGGATTAGTTAAATTGTTTTTAAGGGTAGTTTTTCATTTATTTTCAATGCGGTATTTATAAAAATAAACTGATATATTTTTTAAAATCATTAAAAATATACTGACAGGTTTGAAGGGTGGGCGGTGGTCTTTAAAATGATGTTAGGGGGTTGAAAATTTTTTTTAACGTTCTTTAGACTTTAGAGTAATTTTAAAAAAAATTTTCATCGCGGAGGGAAGCTTTAAACAATAAAATCCGTCATTTATTCATATTTTTCTTCAAATCCTATGATTTTCAGGTTTAAGGGATGGTTGGTAGTTTTAAAATCAATCTTACTAAATATTTAACAGTGACTTTATATTAAATTGAATATTTTTAGTAGTAAAAAATTTTTTTTTCTTCACTATTTCAAAAATTTTGACAAAAAATTGTTTTTTATAGAATAATTTATTTTTATTATCTTTATAAAATTATGAATCATTTAACAAAATGAATGAAATAAATTAAAAAAATCTAAAAATATTATCCCTTTAAATTAAAACTAAAAAAAAAAAAAATTCAAATCTAAATTTTTCACATGACTTTTTCTTATTTATTTATTTTATTATTTATCATTAGGGGTTATTTTATTTATATTAAATATTAAAAATAGTTATATAATGAAATCAATGTATTATCTCGAGTTCCTCCTTATCGATTTTCTCCACGTTTCGTTCTACGCCCATTGGCGCCCCTTAAAGTCGTGTACACAGTCTCACCCCTAGTCAACCCCGAGTGCAACTAAAATCCTAAGAGAAAAGTTAATATATCTATAAATCAGATATGTATGCACAATACCGTGCATAAATAAACATTTGCAGCCCAGGCGAATGGCTGCAGATTTAAATCTCTCGTGTTTATTTGAAAAAAAAATTTTTTTTTCTCGAATTTTTTGAAAGGGTGGGCTTTGGTATTAAGAAAGAGCAACGGACGAATCGGCGCGTCGTTGGAACATTGAGATTGTCGTGGATTGGCGGAGCTTCAAGCGTCTTGACGCCGCCCCTATGAGAGAGAAGAGAAGCCCGGGAAAACAGGGCTCTGTACACACACACACACACACACACACACACACGTAGACAGAAACCTGGGCTTTTCGTTGCCATTTCCCACCTCGACTTCCTCTTGAAATTCGCCCCCGCGCGCACCCCCGCCCGGCTCCTAACACATCCCTCTTGCGCGAAAGCGCGCACCCAGCGAGAGGATTTTCCTCCACTCTTCGCCACAGCTTTCTCCACCTCGTGTCTTCGTATATTCTGCTTCGTTATATAGCGTCAATTCAGCCCCTAACATCCCTCTGGCCCTGGCGGGTATATAGCAAATAGGGTGCGGTAGGGGTGGCATCGCGTCGAGACTTCCTCAGATATTAGATTTTACAAGGAGCGCTGGGATTTTCGGGACGACGCAGTTGTGAGTGTGGGCTTTAAGAGAGGGTAGCGAGGAAACTGCACAAGGCATTCGCTTTTGTGCTTTTCAGGGGGTGGGATAAATATTAATTATCTTCCTAAGGGTTGCTCTATGCTGTCTGGATGTATTTACGTCACTGGCAATCTAAACTTGCGCATTTAACTAGCAAAACTTTTAATTATTTAACTTTAATTATTTTTTTTTAGTAATTTTTTAATGTTTTTGTATGCATTTTGAAACCAATTTTACGATTTTTTAGGCAATTCTTTGTATTAATTATTGTGTATGCTGATTTTTTAAGGGTTGATATTTAAAAATATGAATTTTATAAAGATTTTAAAGTTGTTAGTAATAAATTTTTGTTTAGTGATTGAAATTAAGTAGTTTTTGAGTTGAAAAATTTTTTTAAGGGTTGTTTTAGAATTTTTTATTCTAAGATGATTATTGGGATAGGTTAGAAAAAAAATATTTTGAGCTTTTAGAATTTTATTTTCTATTTTTTCAATGATTATTTATAGTTTTGTTTTTTGATTTTAAGTTTTGAACAAATTGTAGTTGGAATTTAATGACTGAAAATCACAGAATAATTCTGATTTACCATATTAGAAATTCATTTAATATCTGACGTTAACTTACCGACAGTGAATCGAGCAAGGGTTCCTCGTATTTACAGATGATACTGAAACTTATTACCCTCATTTATTATACCCTCGATAGTCCTGTGCTGCCTCTGGTGGTTCATTTTTTCAATTGAATTCACCCCTGAAACAACAAGCGAATTTTACACTTCACTTTTATCACAAAATTTCATCCACAATAATTAAAAAAAAAATTACCCTTTCCGTCAAAATACAATATTCCGTTTATAATTGTGATTTACTGCATTAAAAAAATTTTATTTCATTAAAATAATTTTTACAAAAATTTTTCTATTGAAAAAAAGTATGAACGATTTTTATTTTTTAAATATGGGATGTTTTAAGTAATGATTTTGGGGTAATTATAGATAGAGGAATTTTTTCAATTGTTTATTAAGGTTCTTTATTTATTGGTTGATTTATAAAAATTTTTGGTTAGGTTGATTTAATGATTTTTCAGTAGAACTCGTGTGATTATTGTCGACCTTGATTTCGTATCCTTGGTGATGATAGGGTCGTCGTGCTCCTTTATTGCTATTGATCTTCAAACTGGAACTGCTTGCACAACTCGAGGCATTGACCATTCGAGTAAATTAATACTCGACCGATTGACCGAGTTTCAATTGACCTGTCATGACCTCGTCACTGAAACATAAACAAACGTTGTGATAAAACAATTTCTTTTATCCCGTATTAGATAAAAAATAATTTTCTATTTGTATGAATTATTTTTATTAACTGTATTTATGTGTATGTATAATAATAGATTCACAATAATTAACTAGACAGGCTCTTACGCAGAGTTTACGCGAAAGAACAGCCTCGGGCACTCGGCTGTCGACGAGATCGAGAAGACGTATGAGAATATATTTCGCGAGTCGACAATGTCTTGAGTCTAAATGAGACGAGATGAGAAATAGCTTTCGTCACTGCAATGAGATACTCTGCGAGAGGGGCTATTAAAAGCTTTCATACCTCACTCAATACTTAATTTAGCAATATTTAATGCCCTAAATTTTATTAAAATCATAAAAACTCTCTGCCATCTGACTTAAACAAATTGCACTGCTGAAAAATGACCAAAAAAAATTCTAACTAGATAAAAAATAAATTTTTCAGCCTAACGAAACTATACCCTAAACATCCCCTGGCATCCCTTTTCAACATATATATCAGGTTAGAGGGCGAAAAAAATTTTCATCCCCCAAATTTCGCACTTAAAAATTTTTTTTTTTACTCTGTGAAATAAAGAGGGCTTTGTTTCGATTTTTCAGGGGGTAGAAAATTTTTTTTATGCAGGTATAAGGTAGCATATATTGTGGATAATGACGGGGAATAGTTTCCCGTAATTTATAAAGTATATTTGGGGGTTTGTTGGCTTAAAAACTGGCAAGGGTTGTTGTAGGTGGAGGCGAGTTGCTATACAGGGGATGCAAAGGAATGAGAAGAGGGTGGTGGAAAAGCGTAAAGGAAAGGCCTTTGGGGTAGGATGTAAGACGTAGAGTGGGCGTGGTCCCGGCATTGATCCAAATCCCCCACTTCTCCCTTGCGCTTAAAAGTACACCCCCTTTGCCGGGCTCAGTGCGAGCTGCTTCGCAACCCTCTCACTTTACATCATATCTCTGTCGTTTTCTCTGGCATGCTATACATGCAGTTTCACTTGATTCTCATATATCCACCCTCCCCCGTTGTAGCACCCCCTTGGTTCTGGCGCGCGAGACCCCTTGCCGTGCACTTCTTCTTCGCCGAGCTCGAGCAGCGAACGTTTGCGAGCCGCGGCGGCCCGTAAGAAACTCACAAGAAATGAATATTCATGAGTCGACGTTGCCGCCTTGAAGCATCTACCCCAAAACCACCCTCTTGCGTCATTCTCCATCTAAAAACCACCCTGTCAAGGCTCTGCGAGTCAGCATTTTCAACGAGATAAACAGGTCAATGGTATATAGAAATTATTTCAATTTATTTCCTATAAGGGTGGTTTTAACTGTTTTATCAGGGGGTGTGAATTTTAGAGATTGAAAAAAAAAAATTTAATTTTAAAATATTTTTTACATTCAGATTTTTAATTTGAACAATCTTTATTTTTCAATTATTGAAGGGGTAAATATTTTTAAGGGTTAATTTTAAGGGTTGAAAATTTTTTTTTATTTTTACTTTTAATTTTGTGTTTAAAATTTTTAGGCAATTTTTTAAGGGTTGGTTCAAATAGGGGGATGATTCAATTGTTTTTTCAGTTTAAATAATTATTTGTCAGTTTTGAAAATAGGCATAATATAAGGGTATAGGTTAAGGGTTGATTTAAGGAGTAAAAAGTTTTCCATGATTTTTGATATTATAAATGGTGAGAAAATAAATATTTATGGGTTGGAAATCTTCTTATTTTTTTTATAAAGTTTATTTAGCGTGTGAAAGTTGGTTTTTTAGGAGAAGGTTGGTTGAGATAAATTTTTTTTTTAATAACGAGAAACTCGCCCAACGTTATTACAAGTGCCGAGTCCCGGATGGATCGCGCGACGAGGTGAGAGTAGTGCAGGGGGTGGATACGACGTTCCCAGAGAGTACACAGAGAGTTTGTTCTAACTTGCAGTCGGTGCCAGTTCTCCTCAAACAGGCTAGATTATATTCTCTATCTCTAGCGCGCGCTTTTCGCTCTGTAACTATATATCAACGTCCCCGGATTGTTCTATGCGCGAGACTTTTCGCAAATAAACGAGTTAAATTTAACTAAAAAAAAAAAAACAACAATTAAATTTGAAAAAAAAAAAAAACCTATTTAAAATAAGGGACCTATTTCTAGACGAAATTTTTTGCTGATTTTTTCTTTAAGATTGTGAAAAATAAAATTTTTCATTAAATATTTTCATCCGATTGAAACACATAAATTTTTTATTTTTCGTCAAGGGAACGTATATATAGGTATATGAATGTTTGTGTATCCTGATGGGGGTTGTTTTGGGATTAGCTAAAAGTTCGCCAGGCTATGGTATCACGTTGTACGCCCGCGATGTCTAAAATATTTAGAATAGAGCAGTCCATAGAGATGGTTTGAAGTTGCCAGCATATAAGAGAGAGTAAGAGGAGCGGTAAGGGGGGCTGGGGGTTGCAAGGGAATGAGACGAAGGGAAGGTAGGTAGCTAGACTCATCCAAGTTGCCAACTTTTGGCCGTATTAGCTTTTGTATATATATTACCTCATTTGCGAGAGGAAAGCTTATACTTCTAGTCAACTATACTGCAGACATGTATGGGCAGCAATGTATATAACCACCCCATGTGTAGGTAGGTGTATAACCACCCCATTTTGTAGTTTTGTATACATAAATATTTTGATCATTTTTAAATACATTCATGATAAACAAAAAAAAAAAAACCAGAATACAATACAATTTCTTGTTCTCAGAAAAAAAAAAAAATTTTTTTTTAGGGGAGGATGAAAATTTTTGAGTCGTAGATATTGGTTAAGGGTGAATTTCAAGGGTTTGAAAAAATGACTTTAAGTTTGAATTTCTTAGTTTTGCTAATTAATTTAATTACCAACCCTTATGAGCCAAATTTTTTTTCCAACCCCAAACTATTGTACATTTATTTGCATTTATAAATTTTTAAAAAGTGTTTAATAAATTTTTTTTAGTTGGAAAAAATATTATGTATTTGACAAATATTTTTCCAAGGGTTGAAATAATTTAACTAAAGAAAAAAATATATAAAAACACTGTAAAAATAGTTAAAAGTTTAGAAATAAATTGATATAATCCTCAAAAATGAAATAAAAAAAATTAAAAAAGCTTGTGTATGAGTTGGATAGGGTGAGGGGGTTGCTTTTCCACATACACAAAATATAGTTTAAGCTAGACGAACGGTTGAATATGGTCCGGGGGCGGTATAGTTAGAGAAGCGAGAACGGACGAGCTTTCCAAGGGCATAGAGAGAGGTTTTCACGGAGGTTATGCTTTGCCTGGGGTATACCCGAAGCCTTTGCCTATCCCTTTTCCACCCCCGTTTTCCATCTCTCTCAGCTTCATAATATCCTGCACGTCAGACTTTGAAAACTCCAACAATTTCCTCCTGCCGCGTGGTTGGTGAGTCTCGCGGGGGGTGGGGACAGCCTTAGGGGGGTAGGGGGTTGGAAAATGAGAGAGGTAGGAGAGGGAGAGAACACGACGACGAACGTGGTACCACGGAGACGAGTTTCGAGTTTATATAAAGTTCGGGCCACATCAATAATTATAAGTAGAGAGGCGAGGCAAGATGGCGGCACCATCGCCTACTGGTACCAACCACCCCCTTAGCCACCCAAAGCACAAGTCATTATTCAAGGCGTCTTTCGAACCCAGATATATATGTATATTTTCAACTCTTACTCTCTTCTTCGCATCTCGAACACGGACATAAGCCGTGCGCCTCCAAGAATCAACCCTCTGCGCGACACTTGACGAGGGTGGAAAATTCTGACACCTTTCGGGGTGACTTACAGTGCTTTTGAAAACGGTATAATGCGCGCGGATGATATTGTTGGATGAATTACATTATTTTTTTGACGTGTAAAATTTCCGCCCTTGACACTTGGGGGTGAAAATTTTAGATAAGGGATGATTTCAATAGCAACGATAAAATAACATTTTTGTAAGCATAGAATTTTTTTTAGCTCATTCTGAATTTTCAAATGGGGGTGGATTTCAAGGGATGATTTTATATAGGGGATAATTTTTTTAACAAATTAAAAAAAATATTTTTTTTTTAATATCTCAGAGAATTTTTTTTTAAAAAATAAAACTTTTTCTCATTTTGAAAGGTGGTTTAGGGGTTGGAAGCAATCATTGGTTCAAGGGTAGATAATTTTTTCGGTTTATAAGTTAATTAATTTCGAAAATAAAAAAAAATTAGCGGTTTTATTTTTTGTTGTTGTATTTTGTGGACACATATATACAACAAAGGGTGGTTTAGGGGTTGCGGTTTTAAGGGTATGTCGACCGAGAACCGGACAAAATTTGTTTGTGCTTGAAAAACAAACGACGCGTGTGTAGACCGAGTGAGATCTATTTTCAGTGACTGAAGTCATCTAATTAATGCTGCACAAGGGTAGTTTTCTCATCCCTTGCAAAATTTTTTTCGAATCATTAATTTTTTTAGATGAGCAACAATTTAATGTGTTTTTTGAGGGGGGGGGGGGATTTGGGCAAAAAAATTGTTGTTTCCTACATGCGGGGGTGGGATTTGGGGTTGAAATTCTACTGGGCTTGTGTGGTGACGGTCGAAAAGTTTGTGGCGAGACTTGTGGCAGTAGAAACAACCCGTCGAACACTCGGCTATATATGTGCACACATTGGTCAAACCCTCGAGAAACGAGAGCACAATGAAGAGGGGGTGAGATGGTAACGTAGTTTCCGGTTGAAACGCAGATCTGCTGTTGGCCTAACTCGGCGTCCATGTAGAAACTCAGAAATCTAATGTCGGTTGAGGACACAGGCCTGGAGCTTCCGCCAAGGACGCTTAACTTTTAATGCACCCGCGGATTAGGGGTAGAGAGAGGGTGAACTTCCACGTTAATTCGTCCTACGTGTAATTAATCTCATTCCCCGCGTCATTTTCATTTCCTAAACTTTCGGATTTTATACCTAAATCCCTTATTAACTTTATATTAATAAAGTTATTAACAAAACCTAAAAAAAAAAAACTACCCTTCTAGCCATTAAATCCATCATAATTTTTTTTTTTTCGCAATAAAAAATAACAATCGTTAAAAAATTAACTTATAACTTGGAAAAAAATTATAAATTAGTGAACAGTCATTTAAATTGAAAAAATCAAATTAAAAAAAAATTTTTTCAATAGTTAAAAAGTGATATAAATAATTTTTGTAACCTTTGAACAAATAAAAAAAATTATAAATATAAAATATTGAGGATGAAAAATTTTTTTCTGTAGTAAAATTTTTTTTTTCAATTGCTCCTGACGCAGGGATAAAAAATAATTAGTTTGGAATAAATTAATTGAGTGATTAGACGGTGGTTTAAGTGTGGTGAGGATATAAAAAAAAAGAGTTATAGGGGTTGAATTGTATAAAAATAAAAGAGAGAGGTTAAAGCGAGTTGGCGTGTGTTGACTCAATTAGTAACATTTTTTTTTCTCCTGCTTCCTGCGACCCTGTTGAATGTGGGACAGGCGAGAGCGTGGCGTATAGGTAGTGTATGGTGAGAGGAGGGTGGGATATGGCGGCGAGAGAAAAAGATGGGAAAAGACGGGAAACAGCTTAACGGGGTTAAAACCACCGGAGGTTGAGTATGAGAGAGGTGGCTAAAAAAGCTAAGCGGTGTTTTATGGAGCCAACAAGCGGCCAACCTCGTTTTATCCCGCTGGACGCTTGCCTCCTGTCCCGTCTTTTTACACCCTTGTTGGAAATTAGAGGCTTTTTGTGCTAAATATACCCCTTCACACAACTCTCACGTCCAGTGAATCTCATTTTAATTTTCTCCTTTTTCCGTGAAATTTCATTGTAAACTCCTGCCCACTAAAAATTTACTATAGCTCTCTCGCGCCCACGATACTCCGTGACATCATTTATATCTCTTGTTATGCAAGTTTAAGCACAAAATCATCCCCTAATGTTTTTATATGGATTTTTTTTTTATCTTTTTAGGGTAGTGTTTTAATTTTATTTAATTTTCTTGTGTTTTACGTTGAGAATCTATGGTGGTCGCTTAAGTGAAAATAAAACGTTTGAGGGCTAAGAGGGTGTGAAAAGAGGGTGTGAAGGATTTTACATAAATTAGCTTGACTGGTTTAAATGTAAAATACCCCGGATTTTTCAACCAAAATTACCTCTTTTATTGCATTAAATAGCTGTCATCTAAAATTTTATGTGTGCAAATCACTGAAATCTAAATCAAGGGTATTAAAATTTTTTTTAGAGTATTTATATTTTTTTGCAACAGTTGACGAGATATTTTATTATTGTATTGTTATTTTATAAATTTTTTCCACCTATAAATATGCTCAAAAGTTAGTTTTTCGACGAATTTCCACGAAAATTTTTTATTACCTTTTTATCGTTCTAATCTACCCTTGAAGTGAGGGGTGAAAATTTTTTTTATATTTAAATAATCATATCACTCATCTTTCTTTAAGCTCGAGAAAAATAAAATTTTTTTGTCGTAGTATTTTTTCTAAAAACTACCCTTACAATAAGGGTAGTTTTTGAAAAATAAATTTTGATACAGTATTTACTTTTTAATGGTAAAAAGTAATTTTTTTCTACGAGATGAATTTTTAAAGGTGAGAAGATGGGGTGGTGCACTTACCACCCCCTTCTAAATTTTCACCGTTGGCGTTGTTCTCAAGGGCCTGGTGAACGTATACATATAGCGAATGCGAGCGACTACGAGTGCTTTTCGAGTCCCGCGCGGCGAATTTATCAGGAACCAAACGACATATCCGTTTTCCCAAGTAATCTGCCGTGGCTTCGGGCGATTCTCAAACAATTCTATACATCTGTGCGGGGGTGTGAGTTGGGGTATGAGCGAGAAAGCGATAGAAGGAAACGAGGAAAGGGTCTACGGGTGAAGCAGACAATACACCTCTGCCCTCTGTTGGGTAGCTTATCTAAGAGTCCGTGGCGTAGCCCCCGGGGGTGCAGTAATAACCGCCAGGGCGGGCGATACCAGGACTAAGAAATGATAACGGCACTCGCGCACAAGCCACCATTTTCGAGTTATATTGCCTTGGGCAACACGCGCGCGTTCAGATTCTACCGTCTCACCTACCCCCTATCCACCCCCAACCACTCTTACTCCATTTTACCAATAATAGTACAAGTTATTACATGCCTCATATTTTCATCCCCCAAATTTCATAAAGACCACTCAAAATTATTTTTTTTGTTGTGAAACTACCCTTATAATAAGGGTAATTTTTGTCTAGAATTTTTCTATTAAAAGTTTAATTTTCGTCGAAAAACATTAAATTGAAATTGGAATTTTTTTTTTCCAGAATAATTTAGGGGTTGAAAAATAATTTTTATTATCAGGGATGCATTGAGTATATTTTTAATTATAGAAAATTAATAAGGAAAAATTTTTTTTTTCCAGGAGCTGGGTTCATTCAACCCTTACTCAATGGAACCATCAACCCCTATCAGCCTAATTTGTTTAGGGGTGGAATTAAATTGAGTGAAACATCCTCCAGTGTATCATCGAAAAAAAATGTGAGTAAAAATAGAAAATTTTCACTTATTTATAAAATAAACCATTTATATATAAGGGTTAATAGGTAGGCACAATTATTATGTCTTAAATGAGTATATAGGGGATAAAAATATATTATAGAAAATAATTTTTGGTCATACGTCGTCAGTTGAATGATCACATAATTACTGTCGAGTTTAATGAAAATTTCCGGAAAGTTACCGTTCACCGGAGCCAATGATGGGGTGCACAGAGGGTGGTTATTCAAGGGTGGTGCCCAGGAAGTGCACGGGGGTGAGTTGAAGTTCGGTCGCGCCGGCAGAGCGCGGATTTTACGAGAATTTCCGAGACTAATTTCTCCGTCGCTTTGCAGAGACTCGCACCGAGAGCGAGCGAGTGAGCAAACGCTCGCGCGAGAACGCGCGCGCGCGCACACAAACGGGCGTCGTTAATTTCTGACGTTAATTGCTAAGCCTGAAGTTTCTAGAAATTTCCTTCACCTCCCCTTCAACAAACCACCCCTTATTACCCCGCACACGTTTCAAACTACTTCTCTTTCCTTCATGAGAAAGATCTTTTACGCGATTTCTCCAAAATTATGCGCTCATGCGCGCTACCCTTCACCCCCTGCCTGAAAACATCGCTTAATATCAAAGTTATATTGAAAATTTTCATCATGTAAACAAATTTCTATAGTGTCTTCAATGATGAAAAATATATTCTTTTCACTTTAGGGTGAGTAAATCCTCACGAATTCTGGGGGTAGTTTTTTTTTTAATTTTCGGATTTTTTTTTACTAATTTCAAAATTTGTCTTGGTGATTTTTCATGATAAAAATTTTCATGTGCGTGCCAATTTTGAGGGTGTAATAACCACGGAGGGTAAAAACATCCTAATCATCATAAATTTTTTATCAATTTAAAATAAACGCGAAAAATTTATTAGCGATTAAAACACTCTTTCTAAAATAGTTGATAAAGAATTACTACCCCTAAAAATTTTAAGGGTAGTTTTTTGAAATTGACTCTGAAAAAATTCGAGAATTTTCTTTGATTGATGTTTTTTAGGGGTAGTTTATCATTAAACAAAAATTTTTTACATTAATTTTTTGATCGGAAAAATTCAGTAAGATTCATTATGAATTTATGTGATAAAATAAATAATTTTCACCGCTACGTTTTCAAATTATAAGGGTAAAAATGAGTAAATATAAGTTAAGGGTTAAAAAAGCAAAATGCAAGAGTGTTAGTACCTGTATATGTAAGTGTAAGCAAGAAGATATCAACATTCGTGCATACACAGCAAGAAGAAGAGGGGTAACTCTTCTCGTAGCTGGTGTAGGGGTTGTTTTAGAGTGCAGGGGTGGTCTGGAGACTTTACTTACTTACACCCTCTCGCGCTCGACGCTTCGCTACTTCGTTTCTCTTGCTTAAACCCACCCCCACGTGGTGGCTCTCCCTCTGTGTGGCGCTAGACTCTAGTAAGGGATGCGACCATTTCATCCCCTAGTGCATGAGACAAGGAGCATCACAGACATTTCACTAGCGCGCGCGCAAAAGGCGCCGTAACGATTTTCTGCTCCTTCGAAGGAATATGAAAGGCGATATTTGCGCGAACGCAATCCCTGCGCACCACCGCGGCTTCCAGGGGGTGAGATTCTCACGCGAATTCAGGAAATATGTGCAGTGAACGTAGTAGAGAGAAGGGCAAAAGTAAAGAGACATCAGTGTGTACTACCTTCCTATCGTTGCATGGGGGTTGCCGCTGGATCGAGCGAGAATATCAGACCTTAGGGGGTGGGATTTAAAGGATGAAAGGGACTGAAGCCTTCTTTGCTACCTCGCGCACTCCCTTTCTCTCTGGCATGCTCTTGAATTTCATGTTTTAGGAGACCTCAATGTACAAGAGCTCTTTGACGTCGTAAATTTTAACTGAAAAAAATTTCAAATATTTTTTTCAGGGGGTTTAACAAATCTTTATTGAATTAATATCATAAGTAAATATAATCAGTTGTTTACTGTTGCGCGGTGATATAGGTTGTTAGTCATAAAAAATCTAAGAATAAAATGTTTAATTACTTATTTCGATTTTTACTCCTATCAAAAATTGGTTTTCAGGTCGTTGAACTTTATTATTCGATTTTTTCAAGTAGACAATAAAATTGATGACTTTTTGAGATCATTTGAACAAATTAGTTGGATATCTCTTTATGTTTTTTTCACGTTAGGAAGTTGAAATTTTTTTAGGATTTACTTTTTCATTACTATATTCATGATTTTAGGGGGAATTTTTTTTCAGATAGCTTCATGATTTTTCACTTGAATTTTACAATAGAATTTATCATCATGCATAGAATTTATGTTCTTAATTGTGTTTTAATAGAGACTGCAATTAAATCAGTACAATCCATGAGAATTATAGGCAGCTCATTCTCGATAATCTCATTTTCCGTTTGATAATATCTTGTAACTCGGTACTCGAGTTTTTTCATCGTTAAATCCAAATTATTAAAATATTTATCTGCAATGAAAAAATTTTTTTCTAATGGAATAAGCATTACAGGTGGTTTAGTTTTGATTTTTTTAAATATCTCAGTTGATTTTGACCATCTCCGAGCAATAGTTCGATCCATATAGCGTGAATTGTCGTGTAAATTCCTTTCATTTCCATCAAATTCATGTACTGTACCATACTGTGTAGTTCTCGGTTGATTTCTTCGGCGATTTCCGTACAATTTATGCTGCCAAAATTAGCCGGAAAAGTTACAAAAAAATAAACTACTATTCTAAAAGTTGGAAAAAATTTTTTTTTTTTAGTATGTGACAAAAGGGTGAATTTTCTAATGATTGTTATTAACTAGATATCTTTAAAAACCATTCAAAATAACTGGTTATTGCAATTAAATTAAAAAAATTTTCCATAAATAAAAAACAAAAAAAAGAACACTTACTGAATTTTTTCCGGCCATTTTGTGAAGAATCTTTCCGGTAAATTCATCTGCATTTTTCGCCATTGCATTAAATTCACTTATATAATTATTGAGATAACCATTTAAATTTGGCGTTCCAGTAATAACAGTATCAACAAAATTTTTGAGATCATTTAAATTTTGATTTGTTTGAGTTTGAAGATATTTCGACTGCTCGTACATTCCAATAATAGCCGTTAATGAGGTTGGATACGAGTATGGGCTGTCAATTTTATAAACATTTTTCTTTTTTTCAACCGGATCTCTTTCGTCCTTATTAATCTGCATGATTCGTTCATTTACATACATAGTTTCGATGGTATCCGATAAAATTCCCAAAATATTTTTCATTTCTTCATCGAGCATTTTGATATTATCATTGATAAAATTACTGGAATCATTTTTGTACATATTTCTACCCAAGTATTCAACTGGTACACGTTGTTTAATACTCATTGCAGCTGTCAAAATTTTTTTTAAGTAATTGCATATGAACTCTTTATTGCTTTTATATTCTCGAATATAATTTCTCACGGATGAAGCGATCATTTTTGCATCGGATATTATTCTGACGTTAGTTAAGGTAATTATTGCACACAGTGAGATGAGAAAAAATTTCAAATATATTTTTACTTTGCGAGAATTTTTAAAATCGCGACCGAAAAGATGAGAGTTTTTTTTCTACCGCTATTTTTTTGAGGTTAGAATGGAGACTGAAATCGTGCGATGGATAGAGCGCTATATATAT
>MVJL01002688.1:0-14129 GCA_002156465.1 Macrocentrus cingulum | reverse complement strand
AAATACAAAAAAACTGTTAAATTCGCCATGGGATACAACTGTTTGAAAATTTCTAAAAAGGATTTTTTTTTTTCTCGTTCAAACACTTAAAAAAATATTCCAGATATATTATATATTTTATGAGTTTAAATAAGTTAATAAATGGAAATTATCATGAAAATATTGACTATATTCGGTAAATTCTGGTTCCCAAATGTTTTAAATATTTTTACACAAATATCTCGACGAATTCCAAGTTGTAAACGTATGAATTTTCTATTTTCATTCTTCACTTTGTCATTTTATACAAAAAAAAAAAAAAAACTATCTGTTATTCTTTTTTTTTTTATATGGCAATTTTGGCATTTAAAAAGCGCGCAGTTTCTTTCACCGAGTGCGCGCGCACTGGCTGCGTATATAAGAGAGAAAGAAAGTGAGTTTCCGGCTTCACCCTCTCTCTCTCTCTCGCTTTGACTGTCAGCAGCAGCACCTTATATGGTAAACTTGGAGAAAAAGCGATTTTTGAATTGAAAATCGTTGTTACACGAATTTTTTGTGTTCTTTTATGTTGATTCAAGAATGAAACACGCCATTATGTGATGATTTTGTAATCTTTTTTTATCTAGAATAAAAATATTTGCATTTTTTACTCAATTTTAAATTGCTCTGGTGAGGGAGTCAAAAACTAAAATTCGCCATCTTCGAATGTTGCGGTTTACTTTACCGACGGTGCGTGTGGAATAATCCTAACCTCCAACATTTATCTTGTGCTTTTTCAAAAACCATTTCAAAGTGCTCTCTCCGGCATTCTTAATAATTTGATTAAAAAAAATTTAGGTGGGTAAAACAAATACTAGTGGTACAAAACGATAAACAATTTCCTCAATCAACTATTAAAAATGCGGCTGCTATTGAGCAAAATGAATGCTCAAACTTTGTCGACTTGTCGTCGCAGAGTGACAAGTTGTCGGTCATTCTCTAGAAGTATTTATCCCATTGAATTAGCCCCGATAAGGCGTAATTTAGGTAGGCTAGAGGCTACCAGTAGAACCAATGTTTTATCTAGCTTTCACAAGCACATTAAAGCCACATCTGTCATCACTATTCGCAATTTTTCAACGAAAAAACCTCCGGTCGAGGACGACCTTCCAGTGTAAGTATTCACAAACCTTTTTATAATTGAAAAATTTATTTAAAATAAATGTTTAACTTTAACAGTGAAGTCGAGTCGGAGCAGCCAGAGGACTATCCAGCAACACTTCCAGCAACTGTTGTAGTGCCCGAAGTATGGCCTCACGTTCCAGTGATTGCGATAAATCGAAATCCAGTGTTTCCACGCTTCATCAAACTCATTGAACTGACAAATCCCATTCTCATTGATCTGATTCGACGAAAAGTCAAGCTGAACCAACCTTACGTTGGGATTTTCTTGAAAAGAAATGAAGAGTAAGCTTTCAATATTTCAATCAATCGCAAAATTCTTTGTAATAATTTTTTCTTCTGCTTGAAAACTTTAGAAATGAGCAGGACATTGTGAGTAGCCTCGATGATATTTATCCTATTGGCACGTTCGCGCAAATTCACGAGGTCCAAGACTTGGGTGACAAACTTCGCCTAGTTGTCATGGCTCACCGCAGGATCAAAATAACCAATCAACTATTGGAGGATCTTCCTGAGCCCCCGCAACAACGTAAGAATAAAAAAAAAAAATCCTCGGTGATGGAGAAAATTTTTGTTTTTTTGCCTAATTTCTTTCTTGAATCTTACGTGTACTGCACAGACATGAAACTGACGTTTCCACTGCTTAATACGACAATTAACGTCCCCGTAGACGAGCCAGCAGTGGGTACGAAAAAGTCCAGGAGGTCATACACACGAAGTAAACGAAATGAGGAGACTTCTGGCGATGCATCTGGTGAAGCAGAGCCTGAAGTTATTTCAAGTGGCGAAGTGAAGCCTGAGGAGGCTCCAGTGTGTCCTGCCGATCCAGCAGCAAGGTCTGAAGCTGCATCAACGGATGAAACGATGCAGGGATCAACTCAGCCAATTCTGATGGTCGAGGTGGTCAATGTCACTCACGATAAGTTCCGACAAACGGAGGAAATAAAGGTAAATATTAATTTCACTTGATTTACTTGTATGCGCGCTAAAATTCATGTAAAATTTATTTTTACAAGCAAGATTTTCAAACAAAAATGATTTATTCTTAACAGGCATTGACACAAGAGTTGATAAAGACGATTCGGGACATAATAAGCATGAATCCCTTGTATCGTGAGTCGCTGCAGCAAATGTTGCATCAAGGTCAGCGTGTAGTAGACAACCCAGTGTACCTGAGTGATTTGGGAGCAGCCCTGACGGGTGCCGATGCAAAGGAGCTTCAAGAAGTGTTGGAAGAGATGGATGTGAGTTTTGATTACCCTTAAAATTCCGTGTAGTTCTGGTATATTGTAAGGAAAAAACGTTTTGCAGATATCGAAACGCTTGCGATTGTCCCTGGGGCTGATGAAGAAAGAGTACGAGTTGAGCAAACTTCAGCAAAAAATCGGTCGCGAGGTGGAGGAAAAAGTGAAGCAGCAGCACCGAAAGTACATTCTTCACGAGCAGTTAAAAGTGATTAAGAAGGAATTGGGTTTGGAAAAAGATGACAAGGACGCAATAGAGGAGAAGTATCGTGAGAGAATTCGTCAGAAAGTCGTGCCAAAATCTGTGATGGATGTGCTCGAGGAAGAATTGACGAAACTCGGTTTTCTCGAGAGTCACAGCAGCGAATTCAATGTGACGCGCAACTACTTGGACTGGCTAACGTCTCTTCCCTGGGGAATGACGAGTACGGAAAATCTTGATCTCGAAAAAGCCTCGGAAATCCTTGAGGAAGATCACTATGGAATGGAGGACATAAAAAAACGTATTTTGGAGTTTATTGCCGTGAGTCAGCTGAAGGGCACGACGCAGGGTAAAATTCTCTGTTTCCATGGACCACCGGGTGTGGGAAAGACGTCGATAGCTCGCTCGATCGCTCGTGCCCTCAATCGCGAGTATTTCCGCTTCAGCGTCGGTGGAATGACGGACGTGGCCGAGATCAAGGGCCACCGACGGACATATGTTGGTGCAATGCCGGGTAAAGTGATTCAATGTCTGAAAAAAACAAAAACCGAGAACCCCCTCGTTCTCATCGATGAAGTGGATAAAATCGGCAAGGGCCACCAGGGCGACCCGGCGTCTGCGCTCCTGGAGATGCTCGATCCCGAGCAAAATGCCAATTTCTTGGATCACTACCTCGACGTGCCAGTAGATCTGTCGAAGGTGCTGTTTATCTGCACTGCCAACGTCACAGAGACAATTCCCGAGCCGCTGCGCGACCGAATGGAAATGATTGACATGTCGGGCTACGTCGCTGAGGAGAAACTCGCAATTGCCAAGCAGTACCTCATCCCACAGGCGATGAAAGACTGCGGTCTGAGCGATGGCTACATTTCATTCGCTGAAAGCTCACTCGCTGCGCTTATCAAGGCCTATTGTCGTGAATCGGGTGTGCGAAATTTACAAAAACACATTGAAAAGGTGTCGCGCAAGGTGGCGTTCAAAGTCGTGAAGAAAGAAGTCGAAAAGGTTGACGTGACGGCGGAGAATCTCAGTGAGTTTGTTGGAAAACCTGTGTTTACGCATGATCGCCTCTACGAGCTCACTCCGCCTGGTGTGATTATGGGACTCGCCTGGACTGCCATGGGTGGCTCTACTCTCTTTATCGAGACAACTGTGAGCAAGCCGGCAGGCACGAAAAAGTTCGAGGGCAGCTTTGAGATCACTGGCCACCTCGGCGATGTCATGAAAGAGTCAACGAGAATTGCGCTCACGGTGGCGAGGAATTTTTTGAAGACTATCGACGCGGAAAACTCATTTCTCTACGACTCTCACTTGCATCTGCATGTGCCCGAGGGTGCCACACCGAAGGACGGACCCAGCGCCGGTGTAACCATTGCCACGGCCTTGATTTCACTCGCAAAGCAGCAGCCAATTCGACAGAATATTGCTATGACTGGCGAATTGAGTCTTATGGGCAAGGTTCTACCCGTAGGTGGAATTAAAGAGAAGATCATTGCAGCTAAGCGCGTGGGCGTTCGATGTATTATATTGCCCGAGGAGAACAAAAAGGACTTTGATGATCTGGCCAAATATATTACGGATGGATTAGAAGTACATTTTGTCGGCAGTTTTCATGATGTTTACCGAATATGCTTCAATGAGGGCCACGGCACTGAGCATTCCTTACACACACTCGGTTTGAATGTTACTGAAACTAAGACTGCGTCAATTCACGGGTGAATTATAAATTTGAGATAGATAAATTAGCGCATTTAAATCATTTGCGCTGTTATTTCATTGGGTTCAATGTACAAATTTTCCGTAATAAGTTAAATTAAAATTTTCAATAAATTTCTTGTCAAAAAACACTATTTTTCAAAAATATCTCGAAAATTATTGATTTTTTAAGAATTTATGTAAGAAATATTTTTAAATTTTTACTAACAATTCTTTTTGGATATAAATCTTGCAATATGTAATGTTTTTTGAGATATTCTGAAAAAAAAATTTCGATTCAAATTTGAAAAACTAGGATAAAATAAGTATATTCTCTAATGTTAAGGGAAAAAATAATTTTTGTAATGATTGAGTTTTAAATTTAAATAATGTTCATAAAATCGATTTTATTACATCAAAACGTACATTCTAAGTGTATATATGTACAGAAAAATGGACTACTGCTTTTAAAAAGTTGCTTTTCATCAATAAACACGATTAAAACACTTATTGACACAAAAAATTGGTAGACAATGTTAAAAAAAATGTTTAAAAAACTTAAAATTACTCTGGACGTCAGCTAGGTATTTCCATTTTACTCAATCTAATAATAAAATCGCAGAGTCTCATCTGCACTTGAATTTCCATCGGGTTATTGGTAACGTAAAATCCAGGAACCCCAGCTTTTTCAAGAATACTCTGCTGATCAATGACTTTTTGATCCAGCTGCCTCACGAGTTTCATGTCTATCTGTTTCAGCTCCTCTTTGTGCTTAATGTCCAGTTGCGCTTTAACGGCCACCTTCTGTTCCTCACTGATCAGAGTGCTGTAGGCCTCCTGGATCTGGATTTTCTGTTGATTGAGAAGCTGCAGGCGCTGTTGAAATAGATGCTTCTCGGTAACATGCTGAATCTCCATTAGACCCTTGACAATCTCAAAAATCGTATCATTGAGCAGAGCGTTAGCCAGACCGGACAGTAATTCATAGGGAAGCCTCATCTGATACTTTCCCGGCAATGCACCAGCCATATTTTGCAATTGCTCAACAAGAAAATACAATTTTCGTTGCAAATCTTCGGGAGTTGGGTTAGGAGGCTCCATTTTCAATTATTCCACTAAATAATTGGTAAATAAGCCACAAAAATTTTTCGAGTCACTGTCACATTTATTTACAGGTTAGACGTAAAAACACATTTTTTTTTAAATCCATGAAACGTTTTAAAAAATTAAAAACAGGATAAATAATGTCGTTTTGTTTTGTTTTTCGAATCAAAATACATATATATATATTGCGAAGAGTTCCATTTTTGCCGACAGCTGATGTAGATTAATTTGATTGGTAACTATTATACATGTTAACACCCTAGCTTTGTTTAACCAGGTGGAGGAACAGATTTCACCTGAGGCGGGAACCTCGAGTCGAGTCACGTGAATCACTTGAAATTGTTTATTTCAGGGTCTGTGCTTCGCTTGACCCATTTGAGATTCCCCTGCCCCCCTGATGCCAATCACACATGCACCACCACCCTTTTTCGGCACTCGTCGGGCTGCCTCGGGCGCCCGAGTGCCCCCTCTCGCGTCGCGGCCGGCTAGTGCGCCTCGCAATTACCTCAGTACGCTTTTTGTTCCCGATGTGAACAGCACATGCAACAAGAAAGGCGTTTTACCGAAAAAGGTACGTAAATAATATTATTAACTGTACCCTTTTTGTTATAGGTTAGTCGCCGTCGGTGTTTCACCGATTATCGGCGTCTAATCTTCGAAACCCTCGAAATTTTTATTGGCCCATGTCGCCTGAGAGGTTATCTCGACGACAGGTTGGGCAGCGTTCGGCTGGCAGGCTGGGCGGCGTTCGGCCGGCAGTCGGGCCAGCGAACAGGCGGTTCGGCCGGCCCTGCGGCCGACAGTTCGAGCGGCGCTGGCTGATCACGGCCGGCGCGGCTCACCTCCCAGAGCACGCAATGTCTCTGCGGAGGGTTGCTTTACTGCAACTACCTCTCTCCCGCGAACTATTTCCCCGCAGAGAGGGGGCCTTTTCTAATTGGCCTTGGTCTTGCAGATGGCGATTGCTACGACAACATCAGTAAGAGATCTCCTCGTGGATCTTCAGCTCCCCCAGCCCTGGAGAAGCTCAGGCTTTATCTCGACAATATTCCTGATTCCAAAACAAGACGGCTCATGCCGTCAGATTTTCAACCTGCAAAGGCTCAATGATTTTCTCAAACTAAAAAGTTTTCATCTGATAAGCCATTTTAAAGTTCCAAACTTCCTTCAAAGAGGCGATTTCTTGCTAAAAATCGACCTGTCCAATGCGTATTTCCACGTCCCCATCAAGAAGAGCCAAGAGGCGCTTTCTCACTCTGGCATACCGAGACACCTTCTACAACATGGTTTGTCTGCCTTTCGGTCTAGCCTCTGCTCCCCAGGCCTTTGCAAGCCTAACCAACTGGGTAGCAAGCTACCTGAGAGACCGCGGCATTAGGGTACTAGTTTACCTGGATGATTTTCTTTCGCAGAGCAAGCTCAACAAAATAAGAGTCTCTCTGAGGACCCTACTGGACACAAAGACTTGGAGCTGGTCAACGGCAGCGTCAATTTTGGGAGAGCTGAACTTTGCGGCTTTTGTGATCCCACTGGGTCGCCTCCACTGCCGGAGATTGCAGAGGGCGTTCAATCGCTTGCCCAAATCCGATCCAGACAAAGTTTGCGGGCTGAGTGCGAGGCTCCTACAGGACCTGACGTGGTGGCTAAACTCTTGCCACCTCAAGTCGACAATTTTCCCGCCGAGTACGGACGTGTTCCTGACTACGGACGCCTCAGACTCCGGGTGGGGAGCTCACCTAGGGGAGTTTTTTCTGGAGGATGTGTGGAATCAGAGCCAGTGCGATTGGCATATAAATGTGAAGGAGCTATACGCGGTGAGACGGTCTATCGAGCTCTGCCAGGGTCAGATCAAAGGCAAAACGGTGACGGTGCAGTCCGACAACCGGACAGTGGTGGCATTCATCAACAAGGAGGGCGGCACGAAATCCCTAGCCTTGCTGCAACAAGCGGAGGAGCTCTTTGCTCTCACGCACCGCCAGGACATCTCCCTGACCGCTCGCTTCATCCCAGGAGTGTACAATTCAGTAGCGGACAGTCTATCGAGAGGAAAATCGATTCCGGACTGGCACCTATCACCGCATATAGTGGAAACAATCTGCGCGAAATGGGGTACTCCAGCGACGGCTCAGTCGGCAGTGACGCCGTGCTATGTCTCCCTCTCGTCGGAGGACCCACGAGCGCTCTTCACGGACGCATTCAGTCAGGACTGGGACTTCGAGCTGGCCTGGGTATTTCCGCCCCCCGCTCTCGTGCCCAGAGTGCTGAGCCACCTGAACGCAGCCCGAGGCACGTACATTCTGATCACCCCGAGGTGGGAGAAGGTTTTCTGGAGGTCGGACCTCAAGAACCGCGCAACCAGGCCACCGTTCAAGATCCCCGACCTGGAGCTTCACCTGGTCGACTTGGCAACTGGTCTCCCACCCCCGAGAATCAACGACCTCTGTTTGGAGGCCTGGCGGGTACGGGGTGGAGCGACCAATTGAACAATTGGGATCCGGCGGACAGAGAGCTTTTAGAGTCGTCCTGGCGCACCTCTACCTTGAAGACCTACCAAGCCCCCTGGAAGAGATGGGTGGAGTGGTCTCAATCCAATAACGCATCGGCCAGGAACCCTTCTCCCCAAGCGTTGGCTCGCTTCCTCAGCCACCTGCACCGGGTAGAAGGGCTGTCTCACGGCTCAATTCTTGTCCACAAATCAGTGGTCGTGACCTTCGCGGATCCGCTCAACACCCGCCAACTGAGCTCTCATCCACTAATCACCCGCATCCTAAAGGGCATTGCGGCTGCCAAACCGCCCAAGCCCATCAGCAAAGTCTGGGACGTCGGAAGAATGATCACGTGGTTAAAGAAGTCCCCACCAGACCGCCAGAGTTTTTTCCAAGTATCCAGATTCGTCGCTCTGGCTCTCTTGCTCGCGTCGGGAAGGAGGATCCACGATCTTACTCTACTATGCCGCGACAAAGAACACCTCCAGGTTGGCGAAGATTTTATTATTCTTTGGCCCAAGTTCGGGTCGAAAACAGACAAGCCAGGAGCCCAGCAGTCTGGCTGGAAGCTTCAGAACGTACAAGGATCTTGCTTGGACGTAATTTATTGGACAAAGAAACTGATTGCCATGACCACCAGACGAGAAGGCTCGGTGGCAACCGGCAAGGCCCTTTTTATAACCACAAGAGGCAGAGTTAAAGGTGCGTCTCGCACCGTCATTGCCGGATGGATTAGATCAGCCTTACAAGAAGCGGGTATTAAAGCCCCACCCGGGAGTTGTCGCTCCGCCGTCGCCTCGGCGAGATTCTACAACGACACCCCGATTGATGATATTCTCAAACTGGCTAACTGGAGTCATAATCAGAACTTTTTTAAGTATTACTGCAAAGAGGTCATTAGACCCCGCCCTAAGACTGACTCTAGTCTATTAGAATTAAGTTGTTTTGAGGCTGTCTAGTATATATTTACCTGCAAGCCAGGTCTGGGTGTTTCTACTTTTGTAAGGTCGGCGGGAGAAAATAAAGGTTGATTTTCTTAATCATATTTTTACCCTTTCCTCCTGTCACAGTACGCTTTCGCCGCCGGCAGATAACAAATACGTCTCAAATGGGTCAAGCGAAGCACAGACCCTGAAATATCAAAGTTTGTCCCCCGGAGGGAATAAAAACTATTATTTCAAGTCTTGCGAGAGCTTGACCCATGAACTGAAGTCCTTGCCGGCTCTTCATTCGGTACATTTGAGTACTGATATGAGGTAATTGCGAGGCGCACTAGCCGGCCGCGACGCGAGAGGGGGCACTCGGGCGCCCGAGGCAGCCCGACGAGTGCCGAAAAAGGGTGGTGGTGCATGTGTGATTGGCATCAGGGGGGCAGGGGAATCTCAAATGGGTCAAGCTCTCGCAAGACCTGAAATAATAGTTTTTATTCCCTCCGGGGGAAAAACTTTGATATTGTTCTTGATTGAGTCGCAACACTTGTTAGACGGAAGCACTCTGAGCTATAGGTAGTTAGTCTGGAGAGACGTTGAATAAATGTTCTTCCGAGATTTGTTGTTATTTACGAGATTTGTTTTTACGCAGCCGGTGCGCGCGCACTCGATGAAATAAACTGCGCGCTTTTTAAATGTCAAAATTGCCATATAAAAAAAAATAATAAACAGATAGTTTTTTTTTTTTTTTTGTATAAAATGACACAGTAGAGAATGAAAATAGAAAATTCATACGTTTACAACTTGGAATTCGTCGAGATATTTGAAACATTTGGGAACCAGCATTTACCGAATATAGTCAATATTTTTATAATAATTTCCATTTATTAACTTATTTAAACTCATAAAATATATAATATATCTGGAATATTTTTTCAAATATTTGAACGAGAAAAAAAAAATCCTATTTAGAAATTTTCAAACAGTCGTATCCCATGGCAAATTTAACAATTTTTTTGTATTTTTCACTTCTAAAATTCATGTTTACATTAACCATCTAATTTTTGTTTACACTAATTTACCGAATGTAGTCAATATTTTTATAATAATTTCCATTTATTAACTTATTTAAACTCATAAAATATATAATATATCTGGAATATTTTTTCAAATATTTGAACGAGAAAAAAAAAATCCTATTTAGAAATTTTCAAACAGTCGTATCCCATGGCAAATTTAACAATTTTTTTGTATTTTTCACTTCTAAAATTCATGTTTACATTAACCATCTAATTTTTGTTTACACTCTTTCTTGCATTATCTGTTGGTTCTGGATGAATGTTGATGGTTGCCGCACTTGGTAATAATTGTTTTGATTATTTTTAGCCATTTGATATTATTTGTAGACGTTCAAACTGGCTGTCTACTGGCGTAATGGGACTGCAAACATTTTTTTTTTTTGCGAGAGTCAAAAAGGAGCAATGGAAAAGTGTTGAGTAATCTTTCCATGTCCCATCAATTACACACGCGGACACGATTATGCCCAGTTGCGTATAAAAAAAACTCTTTCAAAAAACAATATGGAAAAGTGTTGAGTAATCTTTCCATGTCCCATCAATTACACACGCGGACACGATTATGCCCAGTTGCGTATAAAAAAAACTCTTTCAAAAAACAATTCCAAAGAAAAAAAAAATCTTTTTTATAAGGAGAGCTTTATGATCATTGTACAATGTACAAAAGTTTTGTAGCATAGCATATCGTTTTACGAACCCTAAAACGGGCATATAATTATTAACTATTATCTTTGTTGCGTATAAAAAAAACTCTTTCAAAAAACAATTCTAAAGAAAAAAAAAAATCTTTTTTATAAAGAGAGCTTTATGATCATTGTACAATGTACAAAAGTTTTGTAGCATAGCATATCGTTTTACGAACCCTAAAACGGGCATATAATTATTAACTATTATCTTCTTAACATGATTAATCAGAAAGTTCAACACGTTTTCGTGCTTTTTTTTTTGGATATCTTAGAAAACTCGTTAAATAAGTGAAAGCAATGTCATTAATAAATTATTTACAATTCCAACGTCAATAAAAAACATTTGAAGATGATTTTTTTTCTAGCAATTTTCCGAGATATTACTAGTTTTTTTTTTAATTCATATTTTCCAAAAATGACGAGAGATTTGGAAAAAATTTCATACTCTAAAATAAATTCTCATATTTTTTGTTATCTCCCTTAGTTGCAGAGGTGTAATTCATATTTTCCAAAAATGACGAGAGATTTGGAAAAAATTTCATACTCTAAAATAAATTCTCATATTTTTTGTTATCTCCCTTAGTTGCAGAGGTGTCACTGAATAAATCAAAGAAAATCCTCTCAGTGTCAGTGATGCGATGGAACGCAAAGAATTATCTTAATTAATGATTCTAGGGCAAAAATAAATACCTATTGGTAAGAGGTATTGTGTAGACTTGGCTATATGAAATTGTAGTCACATTATTTCTAGATAGAAATAAATTTTTCTAGGGCAAAAATAAATACCTATTGGTAAGAGGTATTGTGTAGACTTGGCTATATGAAATTGTAGTCACATTATTTCTAGATAGAAATAAATTTCAGGTTTTATTTGTGAATTAACAATCGTTTGAATCTTTTATTTTACCATTTTTATCATTTAAT
The DNA here is from genome assembly GCA_002156465.1 of Macrocentrus cingulum. Lineage (NCBI taxonomy): Eukaryota > Metazoa > Arthropoda > Insecta > Hymenoptera > Braconidae > Macrocentrus > Macrocentrus cingulum. The sequence goes on along the minus strand of MVJL01002688.1, from coordinate 2,643 downwards.
TGTAGTCACATTATTTCTAGATAGAAATAAATTTCAGGTTTTATTTGTGAATTAACAATCGTTTGAATCTTTTATTTTACCATTTTTATCATTACTAACTATTTATTGATGAATATCCTTAAATACGAAAAGTCCTGGCACACCCATAACGGATTTTAGATGCGCAACTAGGACTTGATTAAACAAAATAATTTAACTATTTATTGATGAATATCCTTAAATACGAAAAGTCCTGGCACACCCATAACGGATTTTAGATGCGCAACTAGGACTTGATTAAACAAAATAATAATACTTTTTATCAAAAAGTGTGATGAAGGGCAACTAATTGTTGGGGCGTGGTACCGCTTTAACAACTTTCCACCTTTTGTTCTCATACGTTTCAGTTGTATTTGGAGAACCACCCCGTAGCGTGTATATCAATTCAACTTTGGGGCGTGGTACCGCTTTAACAACTTTCCACCTTTTGTTCTCATACGTTTCAGTTGTATTTGGAGAACCACCCCGTAGCGTGTATATCAATTCAACGTTCCACGGAATCTTCCGAGATTTAGTTGGTTTACTGACACACAAACCCATGATAATTGCTTCCTCAGCTCCTTCAAACATTTCCGCATCTAGTGCGCGAAAATAATGCTTTCTAATAATTTGTTTTTTCGCTGCAGCAGTATCGGCATTCACTTTAATTTCTAATATCAATGCAATTTTTTTGCCGCATTCGTCATAGATTGAGCAATAGTCGACTTTTCCTCCATTTCGAACATCCAATAAGCTTTCAACATCATATTCAAGATAGAATTTGGGACAAACGGGGAAGGTTGCGATAATCAAGAAATCTCTGATCACCTCTTGATTTATGAGTTTTTCATCTGGAAATGCAGCCTTTTCAAGATAGAATTTGGGACAAACGGGGAAGGTTGCGATAATCAAGAAATCTCTGATCACCTCTTGATTTATGAGTTTTTCATCTGGAAATGCAGCCTTGACCAGTTCTTCCATGGCGGATATAAATTGTTCGAGTGCGGCACGCAACTTTTTAGCCGAATTTACGTATGTGAAGATGTCACGAAACGATTCTTCCAATGCCCTCAATTCGGCTCGCAAGCTAGCATGAGCTTTCTTAGCGTACCGAAACATCTGGTCTCGGAAATGATCTCGAATCTCCTCATTTGGTATCTTCAATTGACGAGGTACATCAGGCTTGAGGTTTCGAATAGTGTCGCCGATTGGTTTTGCGGATACATCCACGGACGTGAGGCACCCCTGATCCAGAAACATGGAAAGTACCACGTCGATTGGGCTGTTACTTCTCGGATCCCGTAGGAACTCTTGGACGTCCTCAAAATCCTGCAGCTTCAAATCTTGAAGTACTGAAACTGTAACGGCTTGACCATTGATTAATTCGTGGATCATCTTCCTGATCGTAGGGTTCGAAAACGATTCATACAAAAGGAAAATGGCGCCCGAATCGCAGCAGTAGCTCCTCAACCTTTTTTTCTCGTCGCTGAGGTACTTGATAATTGACCAAGGGCAGTAATACGAGTCGCCTCTGCGTGTAACATATCCGTTATAGAAAGCACGAACGGATTTCAATTTGTTCGAAACTCCATTTAGAGTCAACAACTGTTTCACTTCCGCTTCCGCTAGGCCATAGTATTTAGTGAACTTGTGCGACCACGAAAATCGGCACAGATCTACATGAGTCAGCTCGGAACATATTTCCGGAACAAACAAAATCCCAGTGAGAAATCCTTTGTACATAAATTGATTGTTCTTGAATGTGTCTGCTAACATACTGCTCATGTTTCTTTGAATGAACTCAAAATCGTCGGGCGTGAGAGTTTTTAATCTGAGTAAACTCATAGTTATCGCATCGTACTCGTCCATGAGAATGACGCATTTTCTTCCCCAATGCTCGCGTAAGTATTGAGAAAGTTTTTTTAAACTTGAAGCAACATCATTCCAGTTCATCTTTAGATATTGTTCATCGCAACACCACTTTTTGATCCGAGAAATAGACCCAGAGGCGAGTGTTGTGCTTTTTTGGAGGTATTCGTGTTCTACATAGGCATAGTGAATTGCCTCACGACAGTTGGATAAGGCGTCTTCGCCGTTTGTCACATTCCCTCGAGTGTTGTGCTTTTTTGGAGGTATTCGTGTTCTACATAGGCATAGTGAATTGCCTCACGACAGTTGGATAAGGCGTCTTCGCCGTTTGTCACATTCCCTCTGAATTCTATCCAAATTACAGGATACTTGCCAAGATGTTCCATCACATCAGGCTGTACACGTTCCAGCATGGTTCGCTCAAACAACAGGTAATTCGATGTATCCTTGACAAGGGTATTATCCTTGAGGATGTCGACGCCCGTCATTTTCTCTCCACTGGGCTTCGTTTGGATTTGATAAAAATATTTAAGGGAACTAATTCCAACCGACTTTCCCCATCGCCTTGGGGCAGTAAGTAATGTTACCTTCATACCGTTCTGGACCTGAGCAACCAGCATAGTCTTATCGATATAGTTCGGTAGCGTTGAAACTACCGCAAAATCGAAACTGCCTGTGTTCATCTGGAATTTCAACAGCAAACAATTGTATATTGATATGTGATTGTTTATCCATAACTAATAATAACTCACTGGT
>MVJL01002684.1:0-12315 GCA_002156465.1 Macrocentrus cingulum | reverse complement strand
GGGGGGGGGGTCCTGATTTTTTTGGGTGTTTGTTTTTGGGACTTTAAACTAACTGTACGAAAAGTATCATGACTAAAAAAAATATTTAATACTACATTACATGACAATTTCGCCGAAATAATGCTCTATTTCCATTCAAATCTACACTTGGCTTATATAGCCCTTTAAATTCGATCGACGCATAAACATAAACAAATCACTTATGTCTATGTTTAACTTGATTAAAAAAGAAAGCATTGAAATATGATTAATTTAATTTTTAGTTTTGTTGGTATTAAGTATTAAATCCTTTAACAAATTACCTCAAACCTACATGAAATTCTGCGCCGAATGGTGCAGATTTCATGGATAATTATTATGAATATGGCTGAGACGCCAACCCCGAATGAAACAAAAATTTGGCATTTTCTTTCATAGATATTCAAATATAGACTAACAAAATTTTTTTTCATTTTTTTTTAATCGTTAAAACCAATATCAATTCTATTGTCGGCGACTAGAAAATCTCATTTACTCGCGCGTCCATCAGTTTTCTCGTATAACTATATATCACTGATCGATATATAGGTATATATGATGATGTGCATCAGCCTTGTTATTACCGCATGTTGTCGCAAATAACTCCATTATATCAAAATAACCATTTTAACAATCATAAAAATTTGAGGGGAAAAAAATGAAAAAATCTCAATATTTGATACATTTTTTTGTGTGTTTAGTTGTGAAGGTGGTTGGTTGCAGTTAGAGGGTGGTGCCCGAATTTGTGGGTCGAATGCACGCTTCGATCGTCCAGTTGTTCTATTTTCCGATAAACCCGAATCAACATTGCATTTACAGTGAGTATTTAAAAAACTTTTACTACAGTAACAAATATTAAGATCCCAAAATAAGTATTGTGAAATTTATATTTAATATTGTAATTCACACTTGTATATCAGATAATTTAAAGCAGTGTATAGCACCGTCTGAGGCAGATTTCGGGCACTTACAGTCAAAAGCTGATGGTGAATCTCAAGTCTTTCGCCAACACAGTGTAGAGAGGGAGATCGTTTATTGATTGTGCCGGGGGCACGTAACGGGGAAGTGAAACGCGGCAAAGCGCCAGACAGGAAGAAAGGGGGCTTATCGACACGCCCCGCGATAGAAATGCCCGAACCACGGAAAATGGAAAAGCTCTTTCAACCGATGAGAGCAAACATGAAAGGAACTTTCATCGGCGAAGAATCGCCGATGAATTGCCGATGTTGTTGCCAGAGCTGCCGTCAGAGCAGTCACGATAACTTTAGCTGCTCTATGAAACGTGAATTTTTCACTTTTATGTTTTGCTCTTTCCGCTACTTATCATCATCCGCTCTACGTTGATCGCCCTTTTTTTCTTCGAGAATATTAAAAATAATTAATTCCACCTTCAGGCTATATATTTTACAAGACAATCTATACTGTATAAAGAATTTTTCATCAATCTCTTTTTTTTATATTGCAGGATTAACGAAAGTACCACGAGATCTCAATTCTTGGCATACTTTAGCTTCGCTTCCAAGGCAAGCTTATCTGTTGGTTGGGCAATTAAAGGTGGAAAGGCAGTAAATAACACAGGTAATGAAATGGGCGTAATGTAATTTGAAGATCTAAGATATTCCAGTTGAAGAAGCTCGTCGTCTTTTTCTTCGTCTTTTTCCTTTTTTTTGTATATATTGTGCAATTGTCGACACTAGCTTCACGATATATATTTTTTCCGCGGAAAAATCCAATACAAGAGACCGCGTCCCCGAGACTTTTTTTTCTCTTGTCAAAGTTTCCGATTGTATATCCGACGGAACTTGAGAACGTGAGCTTTACGACAGCAGCAGTTCTACACTCCTTGTGTATATATACGTCATGGCAGCAAGTTAGCTTTGGACTAACAGAAAGCTAATTCTCCTCGCTGGCGTCCGAATTTCCTTCAGCAAGCAAAGCCACGTAATTTTCCCTCGTTGAGAACGAAAATTATGCGAGGTTAAGTGCAGGACAGTCTGGGCTTAAGCGAATAAGGGTGACGGGGTGTAGTCGCAGGCCCAAAGACCATTTAGCTGTCCCAACCCCAACGTTAACAACGTAAACACCAACGACTATTCTCTCTAAAATTTGTCCAGCGCTATTGCCTTGACCATGTGGCTCTGCGCGCTCTATATAGTGCATATACACGTATATCTCTACAGAACAAACTTATCTAATAATATTCCTCACGTGCTAATTATCCCAGTGCCCCAACTCGACTCACGCAATATATAATACACCTCTGTATATAGCAACAACGCACAGTATTAAACACTTATTTACACAGTCGAGTGTTGGCTAATTAAAATTTATTAATTGTTACAGTGTGCGACTGGATTTACGACGACTGCAAATCAGCCGAGTGTGTTCTAGCCAGTCCAGGCTATCCGGGTTTGTATCCGCCAAATATCAGCTGTCACTATTTGATACAATCTGACAACGAGGCCTCTATCAACATCGTCTTTGAGTCTGTCTTGCTGTCATACAAGTGAGCACTTGAAAAATTTTTTATAAATTTATTGTCAGAGTGTGAGAGAGAGAGAATTTTACTGAAAAGTTCGACATTCCAACCTGATTAAGCGCGGGGAAAAAGTGCTACTTTTTTTTCCTCACGTCGGATTAGTTGGAAATAAAAATATGATGTGAAAAGCAATGAAAATAAACACATGCAACTTTTTCCTCAACTATAAATTCACAGTTTGATCTGAATTTTGGCATTTGATAACGTTAGTAATTTTTGCAAATATACGGCAATTAAAAGTGTCAAAAAATTTTAAAGAATGATTTTTTATGATTTTCGAGTGAGTGATTATAGTTTAGTGAATTAGCAAAAATCAAAATTGGGTATTCGAAGAAATGAGTGAAAAATTTTTTCTTCAATTGAATTATTATCTAATTGTAATCAAATTTTGTTGCATTATTATCTAATTATCTGTTTTTTTGTGCTATTTATCTAGCTTTTACTGTAATTTGACATGACTAAAACTGTATATAATTATTTCTTCGATTTTTGTCCTTTTAAACGAGTTTTCACTCGATTTTTACACTTGTGGGGTCGCAAAAATCATTTTTAACTTATGTACCCCATTTTGTCACACATTCTTCTATATTGTGCACCTAGGGAGGAAAGTATACTATTCCAACTCGCGAGGTTATGATAGTATAAAGTATTCTTCTTTGGTGCATATTAGGGGCCCGAAAAACCGGCTATTTGAGTTTTTCAGGTTTCGTATATAAAAAAAAAACATGGTTTATCATATTCTAAGAACCTTCTTGAAAAAATTGAGCCTATACAATCATTTTTGGTCGCTCACGAATTTTGATATTTGCAAAAATGGTTAAAATCTCATTATAAAAAAAAAATTTTTACTATTTTCTATCTTCGCTATAGTAAATATTTTCACATGTAATATAAATAAGTTCTACAAAGTTTCAGTTCAATATATTAATTTTGGAGGTCACCTATGAATTTTGAAAAATTTTAACTATATTAATTTTGATATTTTCAAACTTTATTTTTTCATGACGTAAAATACTTCACAAAATAAAGAAAATGAACAAATACAACAATTTAATGTTAATAGTCACAAAAAGTGGTAGAAGAAAAGAAGAAAAAAATTTTTTACAATCATATTTCAACAATTTTTGCAGATTTCAAAATTCCTGAATGCTTGTATCAAATTGATTTTTTTTATACGAGACCTAAAAAACAAAAATAGTCGGTTTTCTGGGCCACCCTATTTCACATACACCTTTTATTCATACCACAAGTCCATGGAAATATTGGATTTTTTTACTCTGTTTAGGGGTTTAAAAATGACTCATTTTATATTCCAGATAAATAAATGACGCAACATCAAATTGTTTTGAATGAGAAAACAAAACCGCATTTGTTCTTTCAACCGTTATATAGAATAAATCACTTTTACCCCGCTAAACATGGTACAAAACAAACCTTCCATAGTCGTAAAATCTAGCCGTATTTCCTATTTTTTCTTAATCCACAATATTTCCTTGAGCATTAATTTTTTTCAATTAACATTTTGGCTCCGTCTTTCGATAGGTAACTGTCGAATGGTTAGCAGCACATTTTAAACACGTATTAAATACAAGTATTCAGCTCGAGTGACAATTACACGCATGTTCGAATGGTTTACTTTTCTCCCTAGGTACGCAATATACTATTGGCTATATGTTGCGAGTTGTGCAATATGTTTTCCGTAGTCGTCGCCAGAGTTTGCAAGCTCTCTCTTTCCCTCTGCTCGTATTCCCTACAGTACTCTCGCATATTCGACCCAAGCGATATTGCGGATCCAACTCAGTTATTTGTACGATGCTCACGTATGATAGGTTAACGCAAGCGCGCGACTGTAAACTCGCACACGAGCCACTCTCTGACACGAGAGAGCATATGGGGAAGCTGATACTTGTCATATTTTCGGACGCAGAGAGTTTTCAATATGAATAAGAGACTCTTGTGGCAGATATTGCGTGTGATTCATGGCTTTGGAGGGAATAGAGATAGTTTCTACTGCATCTCTGGCACTCCTAGACTCAAATTCACCCTCGAGGACAACTTTTAATCAAACTTGTGTGATTGATACTTGCGTGAATTTGCCTCATGCAGACCTATCAACCACACACCTCTGCCCCAAAGTGTAAGGCGCGATTGAGATGCAGGCTATATGTTTTCCTGGCCTCTCTAGTTCTATAAAGCCGCGCACGCCCGAGTATTGATTCGCCCCTGTAGGATATACCTGAAGTAAATGACTCACCCGTGCTGCACGCGGATGAGACAGGCCCACAGGCTATTTTATTAAGATCATGATGCTATTTGTCTGCATTCACAGAGTTTGCTCGCTGCCTTGATCCATACGCCAAATATTTATGTAGTGGCCATGATGATGATGGCTAGTTTTTATATAACAATAAATTTTTATATTTTTTATTTCTCGCATTTTTTTCCAGTCGGTGTGACAATGATTCTATCGCAGTGTACGCCGGCTCCAACACGTCGAGCACAGTTCTAAAGATGCTATGTAACAATGAGAAAGTCACTTTAGTTCATTCCGGCTCGGCGCTCCTCGTAGAATTCAAGTGAGTTGCTGCAAATTAATATAATAGCTATTCAGGCAGATGCTTGAATAATAGTATATATGAATACAGATGATAGACATTATGTCATTGGAATTTATAATATAGATCAAGAAAGTTTATACATATTACGTGTCTGACGTTGAAAAGACGTGGAAAAAATTATTTTGAGGTTTAAAAACTAAGAATATAAATTTTTTTCAAGATACCTTTTTCATAGAGAATTTAATTATCTACAAAAAAGGTCTTTTACAAAAATTGTCTAACTCACGTCCTTATCCAAGAAATTAGCAAGAAAAAAAGTTCTAAACCCTAAAACATCTTTTTTGTTAAAAAAAAAAAAAATTATTTTACCTTTTTAAATCCAAATATCTTCAAAACTATAGGAAATAAAAAATTTTCTCAAGATACCTTTTTCATAGAGAATTTAATTATCTACAAAAAAGGTCCTTTACAATAATTGTCTAACTCACGTTATTATCCAAGAAAATAGGAAGAAAAATCTTTTCAACTCTTTGCTAATAAGCTTTTTTAATTTTAAACACGTAATATGTCATCTTCAATTTATAATTATAAACTTGTACAGGTCAGGGCCGGAAATGTCACCCTTCAATTACAATGGCTTCCTAGCACGAGTTACAATAACCGAGTTGACAACAATGACCGCATTTACAGCGACAAATGCTGCCGGTGAGTATATGAACATCAGAACATAAAATAGTCGCGTATATGTGTCAAAACTAAATATGTACTGTAGATATTGAAGTGTCCACGAGTGCCATGAACAATCACGGAAAATACCGGGATTCAAAGGATTTATTCAAAGACAAGAACCCTATCTGCAATATTGAGATTGATGGAAATAAAGTAAGATCGGGCCACTATGACACACGTAAAAAAAACTTATCGACCAGTTGTCGGATAATTCTGCGAGGTCGCTTGCATGACACAGTGCACCTTGTGCTCACAAACTACAACCTCAGGTATAAAGCCAGGGCAATTTAATATTCTTCTGTGCCATTTTCCGTTATACTACTTTTATTTGTCCTCTTGCAAAGCGAGAAATTTTTTCACACCACACGTCCAACTAATATAATCATCGCAAAAACAAAAAAATGACCAAACAAAATTGTATATGGCGATCGATAGTGCGCCAGTATACAATTCTTATTTTTTGAAATAACTGAAAACTATACCATCTGTATATATAGCGAGCCAGAGTGCAAATCGATCATTGAAATATGGGACGGAGTTGAGGGTGAGATTAGTCAGAAGAGTGTGAAATTACTCAAGAAAATCTGCAGCCCCGATGGAAAACTTGCCCATGAACATCATCATTACGACCGGTAATTCAATTAATATCGTAATATCGATAAGCAGCTTATATAAGCGTAAAGCCGTGAAATAATGACCATTTAATTTTAATTTTTTCCTCCTTTTTTTTCGCCCTTGACAATTATAAACGTTATTAACTCGAATGGTTTTTGCATAATCAGGTATATCGAGAGACCAACCTACTCGTCGACGGCTAATGAGATGACAGTGATACTAAAAAGAATTGCCAACCAAACGAACGATGAAGAATTCATGGATTTATCCTTTTATTTTCACGACGGTGAGCAGTATATATGTATCTATTCAGAGAAAAATAAGCTGTATGTACTTATGTAGTGTATATATTTTCTTGATTCGTTTTCTGTGTGTGTGTATGTGTTTTTTAAATATCTATTTATCGTTTATAGAACGTGAAGAAGGCACTTTACGGCCATCCAGCGCCTGTGATGTCGAGTACTACGGGTTGACCTCTTCAAAACAAGGACCACTCGTCAATGCCATGTCGATGCACTTCAAAATGGAAAATTATATCTCTTGCAAACAGCACTTTATCTCGGCAGCAAATCAATCGGTAGTTTTGGCTGTAAGTATATTATACGATATAGTGTGATAACAATTGATTATTTAGTGTTTTTTCAGGCACATATCAAAGAATAGAGTTTTTTAACCTGATACAAGCATTTTTAGAAGTCAATCATGAATTTTCAAATTTGCAAAAATGATCAAAATGAGAAAAAAAAATGTTTTTTTTTTCGTATTTTCGCTATAAAAAATTTTTTTACATATAATATATAAAGAAGTTCTGCAAAGTTTTAGTTGAATATATTAATTTTAGGGGAATTATCTATGAATTTTGCAAGTTTTTAACTATACATTGATTTTTTTCTTTTTTAATGACCCGTGAAAAAATGCTCATATTTAATTAGATAGATTCAGATCAAATTTAATCTGAATTAAACGATAAATGCGTACATCTTTTCAAGGTGCACTCTAATTAACTTTGATGATCTGATCAGATCAAGACAGCAGATGATCGCTCCATTAAATAAATAAAGAAATCATTGAAGTATAATATATTTTCGTATTTCGGGTTTCGTATCAAAAAATTATAGTTCATGTTTTGAGATCTCACTCACGAATTATTATTAAATCTGAAAAAATGGTCAAAATCCAATTGTAAACATTTTTTTTTTCTTTTCTTCTTACCACCTTTTTTTTGACTATCAACATTAAAACGTTGTATTTGTTCATTTTCTTTATTTTTTAAGGTATTTTACGTCACAAAAAAATTAAAAAAAAAAATGTCGTTCGAAAACATCGAAATTAAAGTAGCTGAAAATTTTAAAAATTCATATAGATAACCCTTAAAATTAATATTTTAAACTAAAACTCTGTAGAACATGTTTACATTACAGTTAAAAAAAATCTACTATAGCGAAAACAGGAAGAAAAAAAATTTATACAATCACATTTTGACCATTTTTGCAGATTTTATTAAAAATTCATTAGTATTAAAAATAATTCCATTACAAACAATTTTTTAGAATCTTCTTAAAACATGATAAACTATGATTTTTTTCGATACAAGACCCGAAAAATAAAAAAAAAAGTATAAAAAAAATTAAAATTAAGAAAATAATAATCGCGTTAAAATTGGTTGTTTATTGTTTAAAGGTGGAGAGTGATAGGAGTTTGAAGCTGACAAATAGCTCGTGTGACACACTGTGCGGTGACAGCGGGTGTGGATGTGACAGTAAGGAACCTCTGAGCCAAATTGATCACCTGAAACTCGGTTTAGAATCCGGTTACGTAATTATCTGTTTATGCGGCAATTATCAGGTAGGAAACAAGAAATCAATATTAAAGTACACTTAATACATGCACTATATATGCTTACGTTGCGTCAAATTTGTCGGCGGACAGAATTGGCTGCCATTGAGAGTTCGCAGCTGGAGCCCAATGTTCATTCAGTGGCATTCAAAGTCATCCTCGTGGGACGCTGGCCTCAAAGCATCCTACCAATTTGCTGAAGATGCTTACTGCGGCGATCATTCGTCAAACAAACTTGAGGGCAGTGTGAATGCCGGTGATTTCACAAATAACGACGCCATATCCAACCAGTACTATCAGCAACAGTGTACGTGGATACTCGATTCCATGCACGATCGCCAATTAACAATCGAGATTGAATCGTCGCAGGATCGTGAGTGAACTGACAATTATAATTCAATTAGATTTTTTCATCATTATTACTATGGAGGGCCTTTAAAGGGATGATGCATGATGAACGAGGGGTTGGCAGCGATAAGCGTGCAATATTTGACGCATACACACACAATATATCCGATAAAACAGCTGCCGCTGGCAAAATATATACTGGCGAGACGATATAATCAATTTTATAAAAATTTTATCGTATAATTTACGATAAATATCGATTATTCTGTCGCAAATGTCATTTGCAAAATTTTTAATAATAAACATACATATTTCAGGGCCATGCACCGCGTGGAATTTAACGATACATGAGTATAAAAAAAGTGGCAATCCTATTGGATTGAGATTGCACACATTTTGTTCAAGAGATAGGCGCAAAAATTTCACACTACCGTGGAAAACTAATGCGGCTATTATTCGGTAATTTATTTAGGTTCAATATATTGGGTCGTGTTTGTATTTTGGGAGAGAGAGAGTAGAAAAATCTTTTGGTTTATAGATTACAAGCTTTGGGCCGCACAGCACCGCAGTACACGATGAAATGGCGAAGCGTGACATCGATAGGGGATATTCAAAGAAGTGGACCCTCGCCAGCACCCAATTACGTATCTACAACGTCAATTTCTATGCCTAGTGATCAATACTTTTATTTTATCACTTTAATTATTGCTCATTTTTTATCGACTTGAATATACATGCACAAGTCACTGTAAATATGCAGCGAAAATTGAAGAAACTGAAGAAACGAAAGAAATTAATGCACGAAAATTGACCATCATATTTGTAAATATTATAAATAGTACAAGATAATAGAGTGTACCTATATATATACGTGATATATATATAATATAGAATTTGTACAGAATATATTTAAACAAATAAGCATGAAAAAATATATATTATATATATTAGGGTGGCGCAAAAAAAAAAAACAGATTATTTTTGTTTTACGGTTCTCGTATGAGAAAAAAATATAGTTTATCATGTTTTGAGAGCTCTCTGAAAAAATCAGTCTGATACAAACATTTTTTAAGGTCGTTTACGAATTTAGAAATTTGCAAAAATGGTTAAAATTTGATTTTAAACAATTTTTTGTCTCTTTTTACACTACTCTTTTTGACTTTCATCGTTAAAATCGTGCATGTGTTAATTTTTTTTATTTTATAATGTATTTTGCGTCAGGAAAAAGTAAAGTCTTGATATTATTATTAAAGGGTCGTTTGAGAACATCGAAATCCACGTATAGTTGAAAACTTCGAACATTCATATAGATGACCTCTAAAATTAAAATTTTCAACTAAAATTTTGTAAAACTTATTTATATAACTTGTAAAAAAAATTCCCGATAGTGAAGATAGGGGAAAAAAAATTTCCTACAATCTAATTTTGACCATTTTTTCGAATTTCAAAATTTATCAGCGATCTCGAAAAATGCTTTTATCGAGCTAATTTTTAAAGAGGGCTCTTAAAACACGATAAACTATATGATTTTTTTATACGAGATTCGAAAAACAAAGAAAAATCGATTTTTTGCGTCACCCTAATAATAATTATATATATGCGAATAGTAATTGATCAAGTCGATATATATTATTATACCGGTCGCGCGACGATAAACATTTTTAAATATGAAATAAAAGGAAAATTCATTGTTTCATGTTTTTTATATATACAAATTAAAAAAGGCTCGAATATATAACGGTTGAGTTTTTAATAGCAATATTAGGGTGGCTCATAAAAATCGACTATTTTTGTTTTTTCGTGTCTCTTATCAAATAAAAAATCATAGTTTATCATTTTTTAAGAGCCCTTGAAAAAAAATTCAGCCCAATACAAGGATTTTTGTCACTCACAAAATTTTGAAATCTACAAAAATTGTCGAAATGTGATTGTAAATAATTTTTTTTTTCTTTTTTCACACCATCTTCTATGAACATTGAAATGTAGTTGCTTAAATCAGGCCAATTTTTTTAGAGGGTCCTTAAAATAATATAAACCATGTTTTTTTTTTTTTTTTTAATACCCGAAAAATAAAAATAATCTGTTTTTTTGGCCCTTCCTAAGCAATATATATATTATATGTGTATTGTCGAAAAATCATAATTTTCTTAGAGGATTATTACATATCAAGTGGCATAAGATTTTTTAAATAATCAAGAAAGTGTTATTATCGAGAGTTTTAGACGTTTCATCTCTTCATAGCCCAACAATAAGACACTAAAAAATTATATATAATTCATGGAATTAATAGACTTATAGATGAATTTTTATTTATTCAAAAAAAATCGTCTCGTTTTCAAGCCGTCCAGAACGAAGAGCACAACTCGATTCGTGTGATATAATAAGTAAAATATGTGCGTTTATCTTGCGACCTCGTCACAACAATGTTGAAAGTCTTGAGGTACTATATACTAAAAAAAAAAAAATAAAATTAATTAATGAACCCTGATAATATATAGATAGAGAAATGTTTTTTTACACGATGATGATATTGAGCAAATTTATTTAACTCTAGAATTAAAAAAAATGTTGTATATATATATATGTATAATGGATGTGTCAATAATACATTTTTAGTCGTCCTGGTGTTCATTGTAAAAAAAAAAAACAACTCAAAGTATATACATATATATATAGAGAAAGAAAGAAAAAAAAATTTTCAATGTTTTGCGATAAAGAAACATCGAAGGCAGAACTATCGCTGCGATGCTCAAATAAATAGCCTTGAAATAACTAGTATTTTGTTCATGTACCTATACTATATAGACTTTTAATTTTCATTACGACTTTTTAAAAAAAATTTTCACAGACACAAATAAATAATTTTAATCAAGAGATACTTATTGAATTTTTTTTCACATATTTCATATGATATTTATATAATTTTTATTAGAAGTTTTTTTTTTTTTCATCATAATGAATAACATGGTACAAGTGTGTGATCATTCACATATTTGATAATTTTTATAATGCCTTTAATTGAAATTCTGATGCCTAATATACTTATATGTATTTACATAAATATATCTATAAAAATTTTACAATCAATTGCAAAAAACACGAAAATTTTATGTTTTTTTTTTTGTGCGGAAAATTGCACATAACAATCAAAGATTCATCATTTATATTAAAAAGATAATAACAAATGTATACTACATAGGTATATTAGGTACGGTTAATCGAAGGTTTACGCGACATCAAGTTTCTACTATTTTTTTACTTATAATATAAAAAAGAATGCAAAAGATATCCAACTATTTCTATCTCCTTTTTTAACATTTTTTTCTATCGATAATAATAAATGATGATGGAATTTTTTTCTCATCTAATCGACTGACTAACAACACTTGTATATACCGCACTTAAAAAAATTATTTGATAATATTTCATTTAACGTTATATTATTAACAGCCAAATATTATCTCTAACATCTCAAAATTGTTGACTAAAGAAATTTTTTACATTTTTTTTTTATTGTGTTCATACAAAAATTAATAAATTCAAATTTCCTATAACAAAATTCATTATAAAAAATTTTAATTTGCATTTAACCATAGAAAATTGAAGATTCATAAAAAAATTAAATGAGTAACACAATGATAATAAGAATTCAAGAAATTTTACGAAAAAAAA